>KK112332.1:86471-138294 GCA_000611955.2 Stegodyphus mimosarum
TTTTTGTGATGATAATAATAGAAAAATAAAGGGAATAAAGGCATTCGCAGATTTCTTTATGTAGAGTAATATATTTATATTAAAATCAAATTCATAAACCTTAATTTTAATAAAACAGAATTATATTTGTATGAGTTTCACATATTTCATAAAAAGCATGTGCATATTTGTATCCTATAAAATAATTTTTTAAATTATACAGGATATTCGAGTGGGCTCCAGACACTGTTCTTTCATAAAATAACAAGTAAATATTTATATTGTATACAACAATGCCTTTAAAGATTATATTAATTCAACAAATGGAAATGATATATATATATATATATATGTTGGCAGCTTTTTCGAGCTTTGATAAAAGAAGTGCATATGAACCATTTAGTAGGAATGAAAATTTTTTTCTCTTTTATCACTTTCAGCTGATATTGTGATGATGTATTCTAATGCTGTGCTGCCGTTTCCTGTTTATTTATGTAATGAATGAATTTTAAAATATTTATTCCTCTTCTTGAATTTATTTTATAGCTCTAAAATATTATATTTTTGCGAAATAAACATTTTGTTTTGAGAAAGAAAAATTTTATCTCAAATGATTTTGCCATTTCTGTTTTAGAAGAATACCTGTTTATCCAGGAAAATCTTAAAGTACAAGCTGCTATGATTTTAGTCTAAGAAATTAATTGAATAAAATTAGGCTTTCAGTTATGAACTATTTCGGCTACGAATATATGACAGACAAATGCAAAATTTAAATGTCTATAAAGCAACTGCGTGAAAAAGTGCCATTCAATATGTTGTTCCTTACCTTGCTAAGGAAAATTTAGAGAAATAAGACGGTTCAAAGCATTTACAAAAGAGGCTTAAACTATTGAAAACTGTGTTTAAAAACTTAAAAAATGTAATTTCTGTGTAGTTAGTGCTTGAAAGTAATATTTGAAATCTATCCTGCAAAATTTTGATAAAAAATATATATCAGTTAATTTGCGTCAGACGAGTATGGATTTCTTATTCTAACTGTACATTGAAAAACATATTATTCATTGACATATTTATTTCTTTTGGAGAACAAAAAGGAACTTGCTTCATACATTTGTAATAAAATGAGCCAAAATTTGTCATTGTGCGGAAGCCTTATTTTTTTTATTTATTTATTAGTCCAAAGGGCAATTTGCCCAGAAGGACTATTAATTTTTTTTTTGGCATTTTGCGTCGGTTCGTTAAAAGCATTGTTTCACTTTTCAAATTTTTTCCACCAGATATTATCACCCTGTATTATATTTGACAAAATTAAATAATGAAGAATCTGCATAAATCTTTGTATGTTTCTCGATTGTGATATAGCAATGCTATCTAGAGCCTAATTTTCAATATTGAACGTTTCCACCCGAATATGGGCATCTGGAAGCCCAAATTTGAAATCTGGAATATGTTTTATTATCGATTTCATGATTTGTAAAACTTTAATGAATTTTTGATTAAAAAACTCAAGGATTTCAAAGCAAGCATTGGCAACGTTGTGCAGAAAAGTCATTTTTATATCCAGCATGTGAGACTGTGTATCGGAAATTGTAAAGATATGCTCATTTTTAAAATTATTTTGTGATATTGCTCTTGAACTGAATTTTATAGTTTAAGTGTGAAGAACAGGATATTTAATAAATAAAGGTAACACACAAAATGTTAAAAAAATGTCTCTTTGGACATAATTTAAAATCTGAAATCTTTCAGTTTTTTTTTTTTTTTTTATTTTTTTTTTTTTAAATTGAAACCGTGGTTCTGCTCCAACCGTGAAAAAATTGTTTAATCGTGCAATCTTTTTGAAGCATGTGTACATTACAACTATGATAAATCTACTGCTAAAAATGCACTTTGATTAACAATAATTGGATATTAATTTAGTGAATACCATATCTCATTGTTACTCTATAATATCAAGAACATATTTTTAGAACTCGGAAAGAAAATTATATTTAGAATTGCAAGAATTTATAAAGAAATTTCATAATTTTTTCACACTTTGCAAAATATTTAAGAACTAAGAAAGCAATATCTTAAGTAAAATATGAAAAGATATTAAAAGACAAAGTAAATGATAACAAATGACCCAAGATATAAAAGAAATTTGGTTTTTTATAATACTTATTTCATCAGTTCTTTTTTATTTGTCCCCAAACTGATTTCTTTCTCAAGTAATGTATTTTTGCTCCGAAACTGAATACCAAATTGTACGATTGGCATCATTGACAGCGAAAAGATAAATATTACCACATTTGTATCAATTAGGTGGTTTGCCCATGTATAATGTGGATATGAGTCAATTCCGCTTAGAAAGTCCTCCACTGAAGCTTTACTGCTCTTAGGCACAGAGCCCTCAAATATATAAGTCCATTAATTATGGGATTAACGTCACTGGATATGTAACTCACAATAGTAAGCACATATTGTTAGGGATGCCTATTAAAACATATAATATTATGATAATTAACTCAAAAAGTAATACACGCACCAATGGCCAAGCAGTAAAATTGCTGAATTACAGAAAGCTCGGTTCGAATCCCGGCGAATGGGCTGGCTGCATTTACATTCGTGATTTTTCCATTGTGTAACATGTATAAGAGCCTGTTTCCCTGAGAGAGTCCTCCATGAAAACATCCCTCCTTTGGATGACAGCCCTCGAGCGCTTTGTCGAATAAACCAAACCAAAAAAAAATATTTCAAATGAAGCAAAAAATAGATATTCAAATTTACATATTCCTATTTTGTTCTTAGGCTCTGAAATTAATTTAGTGGACGTGAAGGTAGGATACATAGCATACATTAGCCTTATTAGTAAAACCCCAATCATAAGTACTAACTAATGAATTTAAAAATAAATGGTAATCAGTACGTAATTTAACATAGCTCATTAGTCCTTAGTAGCAAATAATGCCCACTAGCGGTTAAGCAATAACGTCACTGAATATTAGTAGTTTGACGTAGAATTGAGTTTCCCCTATGTGTAACATAAATACGAGCCAGTTCCTCTAAAAAGTCCTCCACGAAGGCATCCCTCTCCATACACAGATAGCTCTCCTTTGTCTTAACCATAGTCGTAAATAACAAATCGTTTTCCCTCCGGAAGTTGTCCATGAAAGTTAAAATTGTCTATTTATCTTTATTTTAGCATCTAATCGTGTTATTTCAAATCTTAATTCAGACAAAGAAACAGAAATTCTTATTTCCTTTTCAGAAATTTTTTGCATCACCCAGGCCACCATCATATTTTTTCCACCTTCGTATAATGATTGTAATGACTTCATAAAAAGCTATTTACTTTTTCTTCTACTAACAATTATTTTTCATAAATATTTACTCTTACCTGCTGAGTATTTTATGTCCCAACCATTTCGGAATTCAGAAATAAGCACATCTTCGTAACAGTAAAATATTGATAATCAAATATCATTTGGACTCTTTTTATTAGATAACATTTTCAGTAAAATAGAAATATTTTGCTTAGGATAAAAAATGCATCATATGATTTCATGTACTTTCAGTACTTTATTTTATCAATGTCAAAAAGCGATTTAATCTCTTATGATATTATTTGCAAATGATTTTCATATCATGCCAAGAAAATTTCTCGATAGTTGTTTTTAGACGAGAAATCAGAAGAGCAAAACGAATTTTTCTTTAACAAAATGCACCTTGGCCTCATATTTCAATGTATAATATACCCAAATTAACGTTCACACAACTAAATAAATTTCAATACAAACATATAAAAGGTAAATTCGTATTCATTTAAAATGAATTAAACGATTTGAACTTTTTCAAATCTCATTTTCATTTCAAAACAATTATTGAAAATATATATTGAAGTAACTGTGTTTGTGAACTGTTATAGTAGTTTAAAAAATAATGTATTTTAAATCAGTGCGCACAACTAAAAATTAAAATTTCTGTGTTTCTGCAGGCATTTTGTAAGATACCTGTTCAAGTATTTATTCAATACTAAAAGAAACTAATTATAAATTAGGTGATGCTAATTTCTTTAAATGTTTTTTATGGGTTCTGGGAAAACTACATTTACTTTTGCAGAAGAAATTTTGTTTGGCAAATTTTTCGCATACACAAAGCTTTCGGTTAAAGGCTGCAGTTTTGTCATGAAAGTCGCCCTCAGGTTAGCATATGGTACGGCTGGATTTGAGGCTTTTATTTATGACCCTCACATTGTAACATCTTTCTCTAACGATCTCTGTTTCCCCACTACTAATTAAGTGCAACAATTGGTGGGGGGAACGAGAATACAGAATATTCCATCCTCAATGATTTGGAGGTGGAAAATGTAAGCCAGAAAAAATCATTTGAAATGATTTCAGATCCATCAATAGCTGACAAAATATTCTGTTTGTGACGATTTGGAAAGCCATCTTTCAATACGGAAAAATTCGTCAGTAACGGTGAGAGGGTTAAGCTGATGTAGCCTTTGCTACATCATGTTTCTATGTGTATACTTTGCAAGATATTTACATAATCCCATGGATATGTAATATTACCATCCCTAACCATAATGGATAACCTGCCAGAACATGTTACGTCAATTACTTATATGTTACTGCCATAAAATGGCATTCTTTGAAATATTAAAAAATAGTGTTATATTAGGAATACTGTTATCACTAATGTGAATAGTGAAAATAGTATTCATACATTAAAGATTAGGAATAGTATGTATTGAAACACTAAATACTAAAATAGATTGAACTACTGAATGTTTTATCACCATATGCATGTCGCAGCATTAGAAAAGTTGAATAAGAGAAATTGTAAAAGTTGCTTGTAATTATGATCTTGAACATTTATGAAATTTACTTTCATACTTTTGAATGTCGGGTACTATATTGAATCATTAGCTGTTCTTATTCTCATTAAGTATTTTGTCTAAGTATTCTGATTAAGTATTTTTATAATTAATTATTATAAAAAATTAAAGATTAACATAATTTTTAATGCTTTAAAAAAAAAGTAAGCACAGTTTTAACAAATTCCGTACAAAACAGTTTAAAGTTATAGAAATTGATGTAATATTTTTAGTCAATCTTGAGGAAAAAATATAACTACTTTTAATATATAGGTCGTTCTAATGAAAGTGGTACTACAGTTGGTTTGAGAAATAGTTGAATGAAATTAATATAAATTAGTATACAAAAGAAAGAAATAATACAGACGTAACAGGCTAGACAAAGTCACCTTGTAGGTTGAAACAAGTGTCCCAGTGGTCAACAAGATGATGGATACCCTGGATGAAGAAGCTCTGGGTTTGGTTGTGGAATAAATTTTCATCAGATACTTGGACCTCCTTATCGTTGGCAAGTTACCATCCCTTCACAGGTTTCTCGAGTGGACCGAAAATGGGGTAGTGACATGGCGAGAGGTCTGGGCTGTAAGGGGGAATGTTAGAGAACCTCCCAGCAGAGTTATCGTAATATTGTTTGGTATGCCACAGCCACATGAAAACTAGCATTATCATGCAACAGGATAACTCCGCATGACATCATACCACATTGCCAGTTTCATGATATTCTGTTTTAAGTTTCTGCCATGTAGCACAGTACATGGCAGCAGTGACCGTTATGCTCGTATTTAGCCATTTCAACACTAGTAGGCCATAGATGTCACAGAAGCACATTAACATGACTTTACCAGCTCCAGCTATAGTGGACATTCAAGCCTTCTTCGGGCGTGGGGATGAAGAGCGTTGGCATTTCATGCTTTCGTGCTTTTGGTGGCTGGATCAAAGTGATGGCACCATGTTTCATCAGCACCAGTAATACTTGAAAGGAATTGGGAAAGTACAGTTTAACGGAATGGGAATTTTTGCATTCTCTGCTGTTGGACAAACCACTGAATTTCTGAAAAAATGCAATGCTTTCTTTTTCGTCAACCGACAAACTCCACATTTCCATTATGATTATTAAAATAAAAAAAAATCACTCAATGCAAAAAAAAAATGCTAATCAGAAAAATGAGCATTAAATTTGGAAAGTGGAAATCCGTATGTTCATCAAATTTGGAAAGAGCACATATGCTGTGTGTAGATACGTACCTGTGTTGCCACATAATTCTGTTTTGGTGACATTTTGGGTTACCACATAACTATTTTTGGACAGTGCGATGCCTCTAGAATTCTCTTTGGGGGTAGAAGTGCAGATAATCAGAAAGGCTCCACATTTTTTAAAAAATAATTTTAGTTTAATTTAAAATCCTCATTATTTGCAATAATGTTTAATTGTTCTTTTTTTCTATATAGTTGGCCGAATTGTTATAGAATTATTTAAGGATCTTGTTCCCAAGACTGCTGAAAATTTTCGAGCACTATGCACTGGCGAGAAAGGAGTAGGAAAATTTGGGAGACCATTACATTACAAAGGTGCTCCTTTTCACCGACGTAAGTTTATTTTTTTGTTTCTTGTGCATGAAAATATATTTTTGCATTTATAAAAGCTATCAGTCTATGTAAAGAATCTATAAGGTGATTCTGCAGTTTTCTACTCTAATAACTGTGAGATTTTCTGTTTTTAAACTACCTTTCATTTAAAATTTTTGCAGAATGAACAGCATTTTTGTGAGGTAAAATGTTAAAATTAATAAAAAATCTCTTTTGCGAAATGCCTTTTTGCTTTACTAATTCTTAATCTATTTGAATATCATAATATATTCCTTGTAGAATATTATTAATGCTTTCCCCCAAAAAATACTAGTTACGAGTTCTGCTAAAAAGGCATGCAAATTTGTGACATTTTCTGTGATAATATCTCCCTTTCAAAAATGAATACTATGACAAGTAAAGAATTGTGGAATTACATTTGTAGGTATAGTAATTTACTAATCATTTAAAATTTGGAAAGTTTTCGATTATGAATATGTATATTGGGTAATTAAGGTATCATATTCCTTGACATATAATTATTGAACAGAACTGTTTAGAGCTATGAAAATAATGTCTAGTTGTAGAAAAAGAATGATGTTATACAAAATAACACTAAATATAGTGCTCCCTATGGGCAGAATTCAGAACATGATCTGTCCTATCTAAAAAATTGTGAGAGATATGGGGGGAAAGGCCTTACAAAGTAGTGGATCATTGATATAGTATGAAACTACATTTCATATACACAGATACAATAATCTATCACTCTTACATCCTTAAATGTCCAAAACCACTGCATGAGCATCCTATTGCAAAATTTGAAGTAAAGATGAAGATGTATGGTAAGTTTAAAAGTATGATATAAAGGGCAGACAATATGTGTTATGTCAGTATAGCTTGAGGGCATTCAGTCAATAAAATAAAACATGCAGGTGGTCTTGCAATGTTACGAGTTGATGCCGATCATGTTTGAAGAGATAAATTACTATTGGCTACAGTGTACATTTATTTTCGTGAAAATATCTCAGCATGCACATTCATAAGCATGGAATGTTTTATATGTTTTAGTACTTTGACAACATAAAACCAGAAAATTGTTAGATAATGTCATATGTGGTCTTATATATAACTCCATAAGAAATCTATTGGAGGAATGCTTGTTGAACATAGAGCCATTTTACAATGCCACCTTAATCAGTTTTCCACATGTATCTGTGTTTTGGATTTTAAGTAGCTGCATTTGCATGCTTTTAAAATTAAAAGAAATCTGCTTTTGCAAATTATTTATTATTTATTTAAGAAAATTACTTTGTGGCTATAAAAGTATTATACTCTGTATAGCTAAAATTGTATATTTTAGCTGTACAGAGATTATTTATTATACAGTATCTTTTTTGCTAATTCATATGGTAGGTAGCTTTGAAATTGATTTGACCTAGTATCTGTTTTATTTTTTGAAGTAGGATTACCAATACATTCTGAGTATGAAGAGCATTGTAGTTAATCTGATTTTGTAGTGCACAATTTTCTTAATGTACCTGTCTGTATTTATCAATTATTTGGAGAAGATGGTCTCCTTAGAAAAGCAAAAGTGTAATTTTTGTACTTTTTTTTTTTTACTGAAAAAGCTGTTTACTACTGGAGCTAAAACTGTTGGAAGAACATCTGCAGTTATTTTCTGCAGATCCCATTAATGGTCTGAAAGGGATTTCAACTTTAGGTGAGATTAAAAATGCACATGTAAAGACAAATTGTGAAGTTGAACTTTCCATTAACAAGCATTCACATGGCCAAGGCTTGTGTTTGTAATTGTGAAGTATCTACAAAATGGAGGGCATTGGTCTCCTACTTTGAAGTTCCAAATACTGATATACTATCTATTTATGGAGTGTCCACTGCAGTGAATATCCATTAACAGAGAATCATCTTTATATATGCCTGTGGTATATAAGCACAGTTTAATATAAGTATTTAGTTATATCATAGGATAAGGCATTTGAAAGCTCTAAATATATAAGTGAATATATTTTTATTGAAAGAATTGAGTGTAAATGTTAACATCTGTAAAAATTCTAATATTTTAAAACATTTTGAAAATTATTTTAACAGTCATCCGTCGGTTTATGGTCCAAGGTGGAGACTTCATAGTAGGTGATGGTCGAGGCAGTGAAAGTATATATGGTGACAGTTTTGAAGATGAGAGCTTTGCTCTAAAGGTAATATCTTCAGTATGTTATTACATAGATCAGATTCTCTAATCTTATCTTTTAAGATAACTTTTTCAATTATAAGTTACAGATTATATGAAACTGCAATAATATAATGTCATAAAAACATTTAATTATTTTTATTCAAAAAATGGGCAGAACAACAATTATTAATTTGTTTCCAAGTTACAAAGAAATTCATTATAAAGTTGTGCTGTTCAAAATTTATACATGCAATTTATTACACATATAATGATTAAATATCATACAAGGGCAGTCCCAAAACTTAAGTCTGCTATGTTTTTTTATTTTTATTTTCAACAACCATTTATTTTCTATAATGTTTACACCAGCTTAAAGGTTGAAGACTGCTTTCTTTTTCTACATAATCACCTTGCATTTTTGTCGACACTTTGGCAGTTTTACAATGTACATGTCATACCAACTCACCGCCATGCTCTTCAGGAAGTGTTTAACCTCATTTTTCAATTCATCAAAGCAGAACAACCGTATAAACAAATGTTCTTTCAACTGAGGAAACAGGCAATTGGGTGCCAAACCACCCAACAACTATTGCCTAATAGCGTCTGGACTAAATGGTGGGTGGGTAATGACATTCCATCCAAAGTTTTGCAGGAGAGTGATAGTTTGGGTGACGTGTAAGCAGACATTGTCATGGAGAATGCTTTTACCCTTGCTCAATCTTCTTCTCTGGTTCTGAGTTTCTTCAATGTTTCGCTCTACCTGTTGGCATTATTGTGTTTCCAGCAGGCTAAAAGTTGATGAACAATACTCCTTTCTAGTCCCAGAACACAATTACCATGACTTCACTGGCAGACTATGTTTGTTTGAATTTCACAGTTTGGGTAAAGAGGGAAGCTGCCACTCATGTGACTGTTTGGTGCCATGTGTAACCAAGGTTCATCACCTGTGAAATTGAGTTCAAGAAGTTGTCCTTTTCAAGTGCATAGCTGCAAAGAATCAAATCATTGGCGTTTTGGTCTTCTGTCAGCATATTTTGTATGTATCTTGCACAAACCTTTCAATATTGACTCTTTTCTATTAGAATTCCATCGATAGTGCTTTGGGAAGCCTCAGAAGCCAACATGCAGAGAGCATCCAGACTGATACTCCAATCTTTGCATGTGTTTTCCTTAATCTTCATGATTGTCTCATCAGAAATTGATGGTCTGCTGCTCCTTTCTTGGTTGTAAATTTCAGTACAACCGCCTGTAAACTCTATATGTCATTTGTGAATATTTTTACATCCGTGCATAACTGTCCATTCACTTCTGTCAATTGGTGATGAATTTCAACCGGTTGAATGATTTTTGCATTCAAAGAGCAAATGATCGCATGAACTTCAGAGTGGGCAGTAGCTTTCAATGAGAGCTCCATTTTGAATTGTTTCCAAGCCAAGACTGAACATCACGACAAAAGGTGTGCATGCTTATCTGCAGTGTAGAAATGCCACTCAAAACAGTGTGGCCAACAATTGTATTAAGTTTCACCACATCCCTAAAATATAGATCCTATTTTTGGAACTGCGCTTGTATTTTGATGTAATTGAATGGTTTGAATGAAGAGTTGTCTTTGTTTCCCTCATTAAGTTTCAATTATTAGGCTTCGTACAAATTAAGAACAGCATTAGATCTAGTTTCTATTCATTGTCAAATAACTTACTGTTTATATGGTATTATTGCAAATGACTCATCATGTTTTGAATTTCTGTGATTTCCAAGATGTGGAGATCACACATGATCTTGATATTTACATAACTAAAATATATTAAATTCTAAATTTGTACATACAAACTTTCTTTCGAATTTTGTACAGCAGTTATGAATTCCTTTATCAAAAGATCAAGTGTATAACAGAAAACATTTTTATCTTGTAGAATATTCAAAGCATTTATCTATTATGTTACTTGCATTAAAAGAACCTTTGTTAGAGCTACTAGAGCAACAACAGAGCAATATCTTCTGCTTTTTCTTATTTCCATACATTAAGATGACTAAAATGCTCAATAACAAAATGAATTCGTTAAATTCATCACAAATGAGTAGAACAACTGAACTTCAGACTGAAGTATGAGCTTGCCTAAATTATCAGAGAAAATGTTAAAAGGTGTTTATTTTTCCTTAAATACTGATGAGAGCCCTAATAGAATCAGTGAAAGTATTTAGACAGTTTTAGTTACATATTTTTCTGAACAGCAAGAAAAGTTTATGATGAACAGTTATATCTTGCAGAGGTAAATTGGGTAAATGATGAGACAATTTATTCAAAGTTTTGTTTGCTGACATACATTTTGACTTGAAGATATTGATAAAAATGAATATTTGTATGAAATTTGCACTACATCAAGTATAAAACTACCGAACCCACTGTCAAGACCATATCATTGATGGGCTTATATTCTAATTGTTCTTGACTGAATTGTGTATTAAGGTATATGTTACTGTGGTTTTTAAGACACCAGTAGATCAGCAGTTGTACATGGATAGACTAAATATTTGCCATGAAGGAATTTTTCTTTTAAAGTAGAAGAGGATGTAGGAGACTTTGCAAAGTTTATTTTTCTAAAAAGTGTGTACAGTAATGTTTGTGAAAATTGCAACACCATAAAGAAATTATGCAAATGGGAACCAAACTTACAGGAAATGTAAAGTAAAGTAAGACATGCAAATGACTAGAATTACAGAGTGATTGCACTTGTGTAGAATGAGAACTGGCTGCTTGTGCCATGTATGTAAAGGACTGTAAAGTTGTGTCGAAATCTGTTTATTGTCTTCTGTCTGAGGTGAATGTTTATTTAGCAGTCAGTATGCCTCGTCAATAGCAAAGGGTGCCATACCAGCTACTAACAGAATTTGAACGAGGCCACATCTTCGTTATGCGAGAGAATGAACTTTCATATCAAACAATCACAGCCAACACAACAGCGTAATGCCACAACTGTGATGCGTGTTTGGAAGCAATAGAGAGTAAAACGAAACAAGGCGAAATTCTGGCAGTGAGGCACACAATAGCACAACGGCATGGGACTCGGGCATCTCATCTGCTTGGATGTGATGAATTGTACGGCATCCTCTCATGCATTAGCACAATGTTGGAGCAAGGCTACATGTGTTGTGTTGTCTAGCTGCACGGTTTGTTGCCATCTTCTACAGCATGAACTGTGTGCAAGGGTTTCTCTATGCAGGATTCCCCTGTTACAGAATCACAGATGCCTCTGACTTCATTGGGCATGGCAACACAATGTGTGGTGTGCCGTGTGGCAAAAAGTTGTTTTCTCTGATTGATCTCTCTACAATCTACAGTGGTGGAAGAGTACACTTCAGACATTACGGAGCGGAATGTCTGCTCCCACATTGAGTTATCCAGCGTCATGCTGCACAAATACCTGCCATCATGATGTAGGGAGCTGTTGGGTATAACTGTCGATCCCATATATTGCAGACTGCAAAGAACCTCAAAATTGATTGCTACATAAGGGAAGTTGAGAAGCCGGAGATCCTTCCCATTCTTCGATGCATTCCGGGCACTGTATTTCAGCAGAATAATGCCTGTGCACATGTTTCTCAGCCTGCATGAGCCTGCTGTAGCTCATAGCAGATTTCCTTTCTTCAGTGGCCTGCTTATTCCCCGGATATGTTGCCCATTAAACATGTCTGGAATTTCATTGGCAACTTCCTGATGCAGCTGGTGGAGCATACAGGAAGACTGAACTTCGGTATCAAGTTGAAGCCATATGGAATGTCATTTCCCCACGATTACATTCAGAACCTGTATGATTCAATGCAACAATGTGCACAAAGTACTGATTTCTGATGTTCTTTTTTTTTGGGAGGGGTCTTGTCTTGTAAATTTGATTGTTTATTTGTACCATCATCAGTATTATGTGATGAATTTCATTCATTTCAGACAATCCCTTCATGGTGTTGCATTTTTCACAAACATTAGTGTAAAATGAAAAAGTAGGCATAATTCTAGTGTCATAATTGTAATGTTCATTTGTACCTGGAAAATAGTATTTTAATTAGCTCAAGCAAAAGTCATGTGCTATTAATGTAACATAAAATTTATTTAACATTTTTCCCTTTAAAAAATCTGTAATCTCTCCTTTTTGTGTAAATGGTCCCATGCCAAAAATATATTCCATACTCAACCATTCTGTGCTTTAAGTTGTTAAAAATATTGTTTTATAATTATTAAAGGCAGAAATTAAATATTTGTTTTATTTAGTAACAAATATTTAATTTCTGACTTTAAAAATTAAGCTTTTTTGGTACTAAAATCATCAAACTAATTCAGCAGTAAGAGATTAAACATGCTTACAAGTGCATATTTTTTATTGTTACTTAAATAATAAGAGATTTTATCCAAAATTTTTATTTATTATTTTTCTGTATTATTATTCAGTGCTGAACTTATTTAAGTTTTAAGATATTTTGAATTTGATTTTACATGGCCTTTTGTTTTCATTAAATATTTTTCTCGTCTAGCATGATCAGCCTGGCCTTCTAAGTATGGCTAACAGTGGACCAAATACAAATGGTTGTCAGTTTTTCATAACAACAGTGCCAACACCTCATTTAGATAATAAGCATGTAATATTTGGAAAAGTAAAGAAGGGTATGGGAGTAGTCACTGAACTGGAAAATGTCCCTACCAATGAAAATGATGAACCTCTAGAAGTAAGTGAAATTTTCTGACCAAAAAGGCTAATGTAAGAAAAATTAGTTTTATTTTCTAAGAGAAATGTATTCCAGGTGTGTTTATGCTGCAATATATTAATAATAAAATTCAAATTATACTACTTTTTTGAAGTTTTTAATTTTTAAAATTCTTCAGTGTACTGGCTGTTTCACTGTGAAATATATTTGCTTGCACTGGAATGTATGAATAAATATGAGTTGTAATGTGTTATTTACGCTGCTTAAGATCTCATACTATGATCCTTGTGAAAGTTAAGTCTTTAACATTCTCAAGGATCAATAGTGCATTTACTATTTAAGATATTTAATACTTTTATATCTGTTAGCTCTTTCAGTAAAAGCAGTAATTTAAATATTGTATACCTGTTTTTTTTCTTAATATTTTATGAGTAATATTAAATTAATTTTTTTATTTGCCTGATTTCAAATTTGAAGGAAAATTTATTAAGCCCACCCCAAGTCTAATAATAATAAAATTTGAATATATGAATATTTATAGATAGCAAAAGTTTTGTATAGAATATTAAGAATAGAAATTTGCATTGGCTATGGAAGATAACTGAATATCAAATAAGAATGTCGGAGAAAATTCGACTGGAGCGTTTCTCATAACAGTGCTAAAGTTCAATGTGAACTACTACTCCTCTTTGCTGCACTTTTCACGTAAGACAAAGTATTGAAACCTGCCAGCAATATATATATGAAATAATTTTAAAAAGTGAGGGAATGATGAAGTAATTTAGAAGTTATTCTCAAACTCACCCTAAGTTAGAACAGTTTGGGGAACTTGAAATAGTAATAATAATAAATAAAGTATTATTTGTTCAACAATAAATGAAATTTAATGAAGGAAACTTGAATTGCGCAAATTTAATCCTCTAAAGGTTTTCAGTATATTTTTCTTATTAAATTTTATTTAATGTTTTATTTATTAATGAATTTAATTAATTATTGTCTTGATCTGCTGTAAACATTTGTAGAGCTTTATATTTGTAAAGCGGCTAACACTTTTATCAACTAGCATTTGCATGTAACTTTGTATTACATCAGTAATATTGTACAGTACTAAATTTATCCACACAGTAGTATGTAATACATTAGTTTTTAATTTTATTTTCATCTTGTTTGATAAATTAAAGCTTTATTTCCCTACTTAGAATTTTTTCATGTTAAAGGGAAGAAATTTAAAAAATGAAATTAACCAAAAAAATATGATTTAGAATAACTTATTAAATATCAATATATTTTATATCATAATCACATTATTATAATTAAATGACATGAATCAAGTATTTTAAAGTAAGTTTGTTGATTTGAAATGGTGCCATTGGACAGTGTGAAAACCTCCCAGCAAATCCTGGATTTTCATATTTCATCTTTAGCAACTGTGCCATTAATGAGTAAAAATAACTTAAAAAAATTTTAAACCTTTTTAGCATTTCTGCTGGTTCTGAACTGTCATGCATTTGACGTGGTAGTGAAATGCCTTTCAGATTTGTCAGATTAAATTTTAATGCCAAACAGTTGTAACAAAGAGCTAAATAAATTCGAATACATTTTCTTACTTTTCATCGCATGAAAAGCTGCATCTGCAAATATATTTTTTTATTATCATTTCTGAAAGTATCATGAATTCATTACAATGTTTGCTTGAAATTTGTAGTTTTATGTGAACTCTCATAATATCAAGATTTAGGAAGGCATATGATTTTTTTTTTTTTACAAAAGTTTGAATTCTGTTTTATGAGATCTAAAAACTGGTTTTAGAATCATCATTAAAATCAACAGTTTTACTGTGTTGCTCAAAGCTTGAATTCTTTAATATTTCCATTATTGGCTGCATTTACAAAATTTTTTTTACTATCCTTCTACAATCCCTCACTCTTCTTTCAGTTGTGGCCTTATTGAAAAATACCGTCTGGATCATATTAAGAAAAACAAGTTAGAATTAATAAACCATAGTTATGTAAAAAAAACTTATTAAGATTCCTGTACTTCAAATAACCTTTTAAACAAGCACTGAATATTACATTTATGATTTAAATTTCTAAATATTTTAATATTTATTTTTTAATCAATTTTTTTTAAAAGTATCTTTGAGGATCATTTATCTTTGTGTTTATCATATTGATGTAAAAGTATTCTGCTTTATACATTGATATTTTTGTAGTTATGCATTATAGAAAATTGTGGTGAATATAAACCTGGAGAAGATTTTGGTTTATGTGAAAATGATGGAACTGAAGACGTGTTTCCGCCTTTTCCAGAAGATTCTGATATGGATTTCAAGGATGTAAGAATTAAAACTTTCAGCAATAATATTTAATTATTCTTGTTTGAATGCCTCGTCATGTTTCACTTATTTGAGATAACATATCATTTAAGTTGCCATCACCATAACTGGAAAGAGTCTTAGTTCACTTATTTATTATTTTCTAGCACCTAAATGAGTATAACATTCTAAAAATAGGAAACTAATATTAATCAAATGTTTAAGAACACACTTGTTGAATTTTTATTTCTTGAAATATTTTTCTTCACTCTCTCATCAGTAAAGTATTATTGACATATTGGAACTTGAATGGGTGGTTTCAATACCATTTCAGTTTTTTTATCAGTTATGGAAATACTTTATGTGGGAAGACAATAAAGGCACTATTTTTTAAACACTGACAAGTATGCGTTTGTTTTTCACATAAGTTTAGTATCAGGCATTTTCTCAAAGCTGTTATTTTGCTCTTTTAAAGATATTGGATTAAAATGCAGTTTGATCAATTGTAGGTTCATATAGTAAAAGTTAAAAAAATATTTTTTAATAGTTAATTTGTCGTTAAAAGTTGAATTTTAACTAATTTGTGAAAAGTCCTTCCTTTTGCTATTTCAACATTTCTCTGATATCCCCCCTTTTTTTGTGACATTTTGAAGAGTTATCCTTAATGGGAATTAATATTTTGGGTATATATGTAACAGGGGCACTGTTGACTGGCACCACAAATTGCAATAAACAAAAAACTACCTCAAGCAAAAGTTTTGAGTTGGCTGTTTCATCCCACCTTCCGTAACTAGTAATATGTTCCGTAACAAGAATATTCTACAACAGCCTAATTCTGTAATATATGTATGTGGATAATTCATCTATTGCCAGCTCTAGTGCCTCAACTAAGTATCCCAAATAAAATATCTGTCTGTCAATGTTAAAGCTATGCTATGAATTGTTGCATATAGCTTGAACTAATTGTGAAAACACAACACACAAGCAAGTATGATTTTAATTTAACATTATTTTAAATCTCATAACTTTTTAGTACTAAATAAAAATATTATGAAACAAAAGTTGTCTCCTTGATCTTGAATCAATTAGCTGGTCTCAAATTACAGTTGGATATAGTACAAGTATTGCTACTTATAGCCTCAACACACTCAATTCAAAAACCTAAAGTCTAAATAACTTATCGACTCGACTAATGTGTAGCAATCTTATTTCAGTAGAGCCATGGCTTCTGAATGTAAGGCAAGTGCAGTAGCTGTAACACAGCTAAAAGTCTATCTGTTAGAAGTGATACAGTTCTGATTTTTTCTGTAAATTTATACTGCTATGCATTGGGAATGCAAATCTGCATAAATCTATGGACTGTGCAAATATGTGTTGAAACGAAGTGTAAAGGAATGTTTTAACTGTTTAAATCAAAAGGAAATGTCATATTTGTCTCTTCCTTGGAATAGATTTTGATATAAAGTCTTCTAACATGAAAAGTCTAATCTTAACTTCTATAGTCCAACCTGATTGCAGCCCTGTCTCAAATTCACAGCTTAATTCTCTGTCTTTTCAGTAGGACCTAGAAGGAAGGGAAAAAAATCTTACAATATCACCTTTCATTTTGACAGAACATATTCCTTCCTTCACAAGCTAGTTATATAGTCAATACAGTCTTTGCTGACCTTCTCCATGACTGCTGTGTTACTGCATACAACTACCTCTGTCTATCCTGCATAACATGTTTGTACTCTGCGATCAAACGCAGTGCACCTTAGCATTCTAATGTCTGAAAATATGCAGCATTTTACTTATGAGTGTTTGCCACAGAAACTACTACTCCCTTTTGTGTGATTAATTTTTCAACTCTCTATTAAAGAATTCAAAAGTAAGGAACACTAAATTTTTAGAGCATTCAACACAAGTAGCAAAACAGCATGACTTTTATATCTTTCAGAATTATAGGTGATCTCCAGCTCTGAAATTTGCATTTAATTCGAACATTTGTAACTAATTCGAATTGTATAGAACACACTTGTGTTACTATATTACATTTTAGTCGAAATATTAAGAAAAATAACTTTTAACATATTTACTGCTTTCCATTTTCGCTCCAGTATGTCATTCATTTTTCACACCATTTCTGGAACTCTGTTGGACTTCGCACTGCTTGATCTGGCCCTTGCATTTGTCTCTTCAGCATTTCTGCACTGTAGATTGTGCACTGCATCATCACTGTCTGGACTCTGTTGCGTGAAGTAACTGTTCATCAGTGGGGCTTGACATCCTCTTGCTATCCTCTTCTGGTCCGTAGATGGTAGGTACACTCACTTTGGTCGCAGTCTGTATATCTCATCTCTGCCTTGCTTACGCTTTTGTCTTATACCTTGTTTCCCAACTGCTTTGTACTGCTGGTAACTCGACTCTTTCAAGTTCACCCTAGATCGTACATTTGGCCTGCTAGCTTTATCTCCTAACTTTTCTTTTTGGTAATGTCCTGCTGCCACTGCCCTTTTACCATGAGATATCCAGTTCTTATGACGACTTTAATTCTCAATCTGTACTTTCTTCTGTCATTTTGCTTCTTGGGATCTGCTCAGTGACCTCCTGTTCCTCATCATCTTCATTTCCATTTCCCGTATGAGCCTTCTTCTTCAAATTCTTTACTAGACCTTCTACTCTCATCTCAGGCAAATTTGCCTGCATTCCAAATGCTACCTCTGACTGAACTCCCTTTTCCTTCAAAAGTGGCATGTCAGTTCTGAAGTAGAGTTTGTTAACTTATCCGCATTTGTGGAATTTGTCAGCCCCACCTCGCTCTGCAGTATTGCCAGATTTTCCTTAATATTCAAACTACATAAAGTCTCCAAATTTTGTATTAAATTTATTTGTTTCTTGTTATTCTGTGGATGACAGTATATGTTTTAATACCAGTATTTATATTGGCCTCCATGCACTTTTTAATATAATGCAAGTTGCATTATCGTGGCCTTATTTGACATTTTGAGTGACTCATCAATTAACTTTTGAATATCTTTTCATTAAATTCTGCATCCTGCACTTAATAACATATCTGTTTTATCTATCTTAGCTCTAACTGCAATGCATACACTAACTTTTCAGTGCGAGGCATCCCAACTGTTGTGTTACTTCTTAACATAATAACAATCATGTGCACTACATTTCTAATCACATGCTGAGCAAAATTGTGGTTTATCATCTGATATCGTTTGAGTAATACTGATTGAATGAGGCCACGAACTTTAAGATGTACTTCTTTAAAAGTGTATCTGTAGTTGAATTTGCTAATGCACAGCACAATGGTACTATTCGCACCATTCTGAAAGATTCTCTACAATCACTAATAGAAAATATGCTTTATTAACCTGGCTTCTAGAGGAGCCCAACAAATCTGTCCTGAAAATCTCATTTGAGTATCTGTTTGGTGCAAAATTTACATATTTACATTTCTGGCATGTGAAGCTGTAGACATACTCATTTATAATTCGTTGTAATTTAGGGAAGAAAACAGCTTCCCTAACTCTGGCAAAATCAGATTGTTATATTTCTAACATAAAAATAGCTGGAATGACAAGCCTTAATTTTGAATTATCATTCACATTTTTCTTATAAAACAAATTATGATTGATACCTTTTGTATACTTACCTTGAGGTTATTAGATTAATGTGAAAAGTTTTTACATTACTGTTTTAGCTTCACTTCCACCTTCATCTGTGTTACAAAAAAAGATATATATTAGGCAAATACACTCAGTTCTTGGAAAATGAGTACACACAATAAGTCTGCCTTACTAGATCCTATTGAGCGATGTACTGAGCCAAAAGCATGGTGACAAAGGGGCTGAATAGTTCCATTCTAGTTCTTTAGCAGAGCTGTCAGATAGCACTCTCTTCAAAGATGATGTTTTTTCATTATTGCAAATACATATTTTAGATGGAATTGTGTGATTATAGAGATAGACATAACTATGATGTATAGGCTAAATAATTTTCCATGTAAAATTATAATTAATGTATGTTGAAACTGAATAACGATGGAAAACAAATTCAGTAATAGCACACAGTAATGATTGTAATTAACTTAATTATTTTTTTTTAAAGTTAGAAATAACATCATTTAGAAGATGTGACAATTGTGATTGCTATAATTACTCTTTGTGTGTGATTCATCAATCACAATTTACATTATTTTGTGAGATGATAAATTTTTCCTTACAGGATCGGACACAGGGAACCCAACTTTCGGTCCCCTGAAGTTCGTTATAGGAGGGTGAGGTTATAGGTTTAGGTTATAGGTTTGACTGTATTTTCGTTCAGAATTTGTAGAAGAATTAAACATTGGAATAATTCTAAAAATTTTCAAACTTTTTTCCATATGTATTGAAAATTTGAGTGGAAATGATATTTTTTTGAGGTTCAAGGGGCAGGATGATTCCTGTTGTTTTTAATGCCATAAAATATTGCAAGATGATATTTTTGATAGAAATTCTGATGTAAAGGGTAATTTTTACTGAGCAGAGGATATCCTGTTGAAACTGCATTTATGAAGTTAGTTTTAATTTTCACTTCTAATCATTTTGTATCTCCAGTCTAGTTGCTAGCATTTTCAGTTCTCTATGCAGTCTGTGTTATTAATGCCTAATATAATAATAAACATTTTAATAATTCCTTTGGAACATACTTTAGTGGTTAATTGTGAGAACAACTGAAATGGTATCTGCCTGGGCCAACTGTGCTTACAGCTTGCCATGCTTATTATTGACAGTGTCAAATACATGAGCTTCTGCTAATTAATAAATAATTCAGATTCTCTATAGATTCAGCTTCCAAATTATTTTCTGTTCTTTTAATAAAATTTGTCATCCAGTTTCTGAAGAGCATAATATGCCATATTTAAATTATTATTATTATTATTATTATTATTATTTATGTCTGAATTTTGCTAGTATATCCAAAAACAGTTGTTGAAATAGTTTTCTTAAAACTTTGTGTTTTCATCAAAATCTATCAACTTGATTAATTAATTTTGCTCTTTCTTTCATCCTCTCTCCAAAAGTGCTTAAAAGCCTTCTTAAAATCCCATTCTCCCCACTTAAATCTTTTTTAGTCATACCAAAAATATTTGAAAACTTTTTTCCTCATGATTCCTCTTCACTTCACTAAAATCTAGCTGACATGTGTCTGCTATCTTCAGCATATTATCATTTTGCAATCTCTTTTTATCAGATTTGATAAATGCTAAGCAAATTCTCATTTCTGTTTGATTACCTAGCATAAGTAGTTTCATTCACTATATTCATTAACAAACTATTATAGTTTTAAATGAGATATATATATATATCATTTTACTGTTGTATTGAAAAGCAAGTTCCATCAGAAAATATCACTTTTAAAGTAAGAATGGTAAATTTTGTTTTTAAATATAAGATTAAATTACTGCCAATAATTGGAAGTTATTTTATTTTTTATCTTTGTAGATTGATCATATACTTTGGGTTGCTGAAAGAATAAAATTATCTGGAAATATTTATTTC
Source organism: Stegodyphus mimosarum (assembly GCA_000611955.2). Taxonomy (NCBI): domain Eukaryota; kingdom Metazoa; phylum Arthropoda; class Arachnida; order Araneae; family Eresidae; genus Stegodyphus; species Stegodyphus mimosarum. The sequence continues at coordinate 107,621 of KK112332.1, forward strand.
AAGAAAGAAGACTTTGTTACAGCAAATATGAAATATAAAAAGGCATTAAGGTATTTTCAAATATTTTAATGTTTTTTTAAATTACTTTCCATTGATTAAAATGTATAATATTAAATTTAAAAAATTTCAGGTATTTAAATAAATTGCACGAAGTAAATGAAGCTAATACAGAGTTAGAAAAAAGAATGAATGCTCTAGTAGTGCCATGTATCCTAAATAGGTAAATATTAAAATCTGTTCTTTATTATTACTTTATTATTATTATTAAAATTCTTGATGTTGTTATTATGTTAAACTGAACTTGAATTGTCATTTTAAATGTAGAAGATAATATTATTAGTATTACATGTCAAGCATAGGAAGTCATTTATCTCTGTGAAGTTTATGATGGAATAGAATGAAACCTTTCATGGCAACCACATTTTCTTGAGATTATATCTAAAATTGATCAGCTCTTCTGAAAGCGTATGTAACTAATGATAATTGTAATAACATATCTTAGATGAGTAGTTTTTAATTTGACTGAGACCATCAAATCTATACTGAAAATGTACCTAATATGAGTATCAGACAGAAAAATTTTGTTTAGAAAAATCAAGGAGCTGCATTTCAAGATTTTTACTTTAATAGTAAAACTATTTTAATTATGAATAGTAGTTAATTTTTCTGAATCATTAAGTCTTATAAGCTTGATTCAGCATTTATAATGCAGTAGTATTTAAATGATTCATTATATTTCTAAACCCTGTATGCATAATTTTTCACTTCCTGTCTGAGTGGCTATTAATGTTAAACAAATCTCATGGTGCAAAGGAGTTGTAATGTTGACTGCAGAGCCGTGTATTAGTATTTTTTTCACCTGAGGCAGAGGTAAATAAGGCATTTGTATGCAATCAAATTAATTGTGTTTCTGTACTTTTGTATTCAGAAAAGTTAGCTGTACTGTATTATACTGTAACTCTGTATAATATTTGTTACCATAACTTTATTTATTTAAAAAATTAATATGTGTAATTTTTAAATAACAGTTTTTTAATAAATACCTAATAGCACTGAAATAATATAAAAAATATTGAAATTGGAAAGTATTCAAGCTTTAATAATTCAATTTTATTGCTTTTAACGAAGCAGAACTGACAATGAATGATACTTTTGAAATCTACTTGATTTAATTTATATGCTATAGTAAGAATAGTGATTTAAAGGTTTTTTAGGCCAAAAGACTTTCCATTTTATTATTATTATTATCAAATTTTCTGAAATTTCTTTCACTCTCACAATAGTAACAGCCAACCTTAAAAACATTTTGAACATGTTTCTGAATTGAGATATTATTAAACTGAACTGTATATCACTGTATCATTGTTTATATCATTGTAAGGGAATTCAGATATTATAAAACTGAACTGTATTTCTGAATAATCTAGAAAATGTCTTATTTTCATTTAGCTACTAGACTTACTGGAATAACATAGTTTCTAAAACTAGGTATTTCTGGTGTAATCTATGGAACATCTTCGTCATATGGCTGTTTAAATGCAAAGTGAAATGCTTTCCTTTTTAAAGTGCCAAAGCATTCTGGTCTGTAGGCAGATAGTCCACTTATGCTTTTCCAGACTCAACCTAACCTGTAAAATACCTAAATTCATTGGCATTATCTTTTCCTCTTTTAATAGAACTGGAAATTGGAAGCTGTATTATGTAATTTTTCATATCTTTTATAGTTTCGAGATTAAAATATCATTATTATCATTTCAACTATGGAAAAATATTTTTCGATCATTTAGCCTTTCTTTTTAACTTCTTGTCATATTTTGTTGATATAATCATTTTTAATGCTAACTTTTCCACATTCCTCAAGAATATTTCCTGTCATTTTCCATAAAGAAAGAGGTATTCCATCTGCTTTGTTTGTTTAATTTAATATTGCAAATGTAAAGAAGTCTGTTTCTTTAAGGAGAGAGATGCCTTCATGGAGGATGCTCGAAGGAAAGTAGGTTCATATTTATGTTTCATGAGAGAAAAATTATCCATGCAGACAAACTGTTCATTGGTATTCAATATTAGGTTAATCCCTCTATTAAGCATGCAGTTTTATGTATATTTAAAGTTTTTGATTGCGAGGCTTTATTTACTTTTTGTTTTCTTGCATTATTAAATTCCATGAAAGCATACATAAACATACATAAAATTGTATGCTGGTCTGCTTGCAGAGACTGTGAGGTTCAACCCATCAGTCATTGAAATCATTTACGATTTGATGCCTTAAATAAGTCTGAACTTTGTATGAGTTGAAAAATTATATAAAATATGTGTTAATGACTTTTTTTGCCATTTTAAATATTAAACCTTTAATAATTAATCCCAGCTCTGATTGATGGCATCTGTGTATTCATTACATGTGTGTGTATAGTTTTTATTTTAAATTTCATAATTTTTTTATGATTACCTTATGTTGGGATATCCTTAAAACAGGAAGTAAAAAGCATTAAATTTAGAAACAGAACTAAATTCCTGAAGATGCTCGTAATTGTTTGCTGTAAAGAAAGCTAGCAGAAAGTTATGAATCTAACAAAATGCAAATTCAGTAATTTTAAGGGAAAATGAAGCAATAATAATAAGAATTATTAAAAAAAAAATTGGGAAAAGAAAATTTTTCAGTCATGTAAAGAAATAAACAAGGTCAGCTTTTATTTCTTAAAGATGTCCATGTATAAAAATTGCTAATTAGGTACATAATTATTCAAGTACTTCATGTAAGAAATTCAATGTAAGCAGTGGTGGGTTCAAAAACTGCATTGCTGAAGCAAAATTATGTTGAGAATTTATGCAATGAAATTGATTTTATTAGTGAGAATAATGATTGAAGTAAGTTATCATAAGGCATTTAAATTATAATTTAAAGAATATTTACAATGTAAATAAGAGACATTTGTAGGTATACATATATAGTATTAAAAAAGATAATGATCTCTGTGTCAGTTATTTGGGTAACAAAAAACTGCCACTCACAATAGTTTTTTTATTATCAGAATGTTTAAACAATATAAGTGTCTGCAGAATGTATAGATGAAAAATCCTGGATGGCAGGTTATACATTCATGGGTTTGATAGAAAATTTCAATTAAATTGGGGAAAAAGTAGAATTGAATAATTATTCATTCCAGACAATGTTCCATACCATCCAAAGATAATGTTACCCTTCGCGTACGACCCCCACGATTTCCATGGGATACAAAATCTGCCTCGTAGTGCAGATTGTGTAAAAGTAGTGTGTGTAAGTTTATTTCTCTTATTTTCAATATGAATCCTGCTTTTTCTCCTTGTAGGCTGAGAATATTGTAATATGCACATAGATGGTGGTACAGATTTATATCATTGTAAGAGAATACTATTGTTTCCTCACAGCTGAACACAATTGACACTGTTGCTTCTTTCATTGTGGAATCAGAAGACAATAGAAAATGTGCTTAGTTATTTTTATGATGCTTTATCTGTATCAGTTTATTCAGGGACAGCAAAAGAAAAACTAAAGCCAAAAGCAATTTATGATTATAACTTTACAATGAGGGTGCAAACAGATGCGATCAGGAGATGCCCTAGTGCTTGAAAACAATTTTGTAAATATTACAAGAAAATTTTTTTCCATACATTGGATCAAGCAATGTGGAATTTGTATATAATATACAGAAAAATAACAAACACAAAAAAATCCCTTCTTGATTTCAAGCTAGCTGTGATCAAGGAAATTTTTGACAAATATTCTTCTGCTATATGTACATAAATACAGTCTAGTGATAATAGTATGAACTTTATTCACCTTACAGGGAGGCATTTTGCAAGCCACAAACCACCAAATTCTATAAAAAAGGAATCTAGAAGGCAATGTGCTGTGTGTAGCTCCAAAAAATACATAAAAAAACTTGTATTTGGTGTGAAGAATGTAAAGTTGGATTATGTTTAGAGCCATGTTTCAAAGTTTACCACACTAAACAAAAATTGTATGTACACAAAAAAAAAGCAATTTTATTAGCTGTACAAACTAGTTAGCATGTGTATCAAAATCAAAAAGATCCTGTGTATTTTTATATTTTTATTCCATGCAGACTAAAATCGTGTCAGCCATGTTTTATGTTTTTTAAAAATTAAAAAATTATTAAAATTCATGCATTATATTAATTTTGTTTATAAAGATGTGAATAGTAATATGAAAATAAATAAATAAAATTAAAAAAAAAACATATTTCAGGACCGGAATGTATCAAAATCAAGCTGTACGCGGAGGGTTAAGTAACACTGGCTGACTGTTTCTGCATGCTAATGCAAGTAATGTCATAACATTATGAATCTCAAATTATTAAACCATATCCACTTCAATATCAGCGTCACATAATGATTTCTGTTGTAGCATTTATCAGTTCTGTTGAAAATTTAGAATTGATTAATTTTTTTTTGGTAGATGTTGATGTGATGTTTATGAAGGAAGCACAGAGGCATATAATAATAATAATAAAAAAAATATGGTTTAAGAAAAATTAGGTTCCCTAACGATAAAGGACCCATCAGCGGCCAAGCGTTAAAGATGCTGAACATTGGTTATTTGATGTGGATTCTATTCCATGTGAACAGGGTGGCTGGGTGGGTGTTTCTGTAGTTCCATTAAAAAATCCTTCATGAATGCATCACTTCTGTTAGACAGATAGCCCTTACATGTTTTGCCACAATCAAATAAATCAATCCTAAAGATGAAAATACAGAATTATAATCCAAATCAAAAAATACAAATGAAGAAAATGTAGTTCAACTAGAATTATGACCTATATCTGTGTTCAGGCTAGTTGCAGAATAATCTGGGATGAAATTGTAGAGTCAGGCCAACTGTTAAGTATTAATATTGACCCAGGCTTTTTCGAAGATGAAAAATTGGAAGTTATTGAAGAAAAAAAGAAAAATTCTTGAAATGCAGACAAATACTTCTACTTCTTCAGAACTAGAAATTCTACAGGAATAAGAAAATAAAAAAAAATCTCAGCTGTTAATTTAGAAGAAACTGAATTCTGTAAAGATGTTCATGTAAAAAAACTATGTTGTGATCTAAGAAATTATAAGGTTATTGATTTACTTTATTAAGTTTAAAAAAAAACTTTGAGTGCCATATTGATAGACTTTTATTGAATAAATATTTTAATAAGAAGCAAGTGTTTTCTAAAATTACTAAAACAAAAAAGGTTTTCTAATTTTTTTCCCTTCTTTGCATAGCATTTTTTCCCCTATATTTTAAAATATTATTCACTTTCAGTAATTCAGGACAGTAAATTTTTGGCTGTGTTATTATTAACTACTCATCAGTATAATTCATAATTTTTATTAATATTGCAGTATTACAATATTAATAAACTGACAGTAATGCGTTTCCACTTCAGGACTTTTCTTTAACAGACACCAAAAGGCTTGAATAAGATAAACTTATTGTGAAAGTCAATAATTGTTATCCCTGATTCTTATTATAAAGTGACTACATCTACAGAATATCATAAATGGTTCATCTTAAATAGGTTTCCTCGTATGTTATAATATTATAGATGCAGACTTCTAAAAAGCCCTGTAGATTTTACATCTCTAAAACATGCCTAAGTCCAAAATGCAAGTCATTATTCACTTAGGCAGCCGAGAAAGATGATTCTGTAGTTAAACCTGCAAAACTACTGCAAAATTTGCAAATATTACACTGATTCTTATTCTTTGACTTCTCCAATAAGCCCTGTAGAATTGAGTATTTTTTAATTAACCTCGTATTTGTTCCAAAATACTGTATTTCCTGATGTATAAGACACACTTTTTCTTTAAGCATTTTGTGTTTGAAAACTGGATGTGTCTTATACTTCAGTGTTCATATCATCAGCATTTATTCCGACAACAATGGAAATGTTAATAGTGACGTTGGGACAAACAAAATCAAGATGTGAAAGTTTATATACGACCCTTAGAATGCAAAGGCCTTCGCTCACCTTTTTCTTTAAAGAACTCAAACATCTGAAATTCCATTTGAGATTCAAAACAATTTCACCCTCCACCCAAACAAAGAGGTATGGAGGTTTCAAATGCCATTATCTCAGTTCCTATCAAAGGAGCTTCTCCTCTGAGTGTGTAGTAAGCCCAAAAAAATACCAGCTGTAACCCAAAAATAAGGAACCACAAAAGAATTCTTTTAAGACAAGATTGTGTACAATAAAGATGAATCACTACAGTGCATTTGAGAAAACTGCATCTTAGGCTATTGTGTACTTTAGGGGGTACACAGATGAATTTCAGTTAACAGATGGGAGTTCTGACAGTGATGATGTGTTGCATACTGAATAAATGTTGATTTCAATAACTTATATAATATTTTTCTGTTATTTAATTGTAATCCAGCAGTCTTATAAAAACTGGTCTGTCAACCAAGTAATTCGCTACTTTTTTCAATTTTCATGTCCTAAAATCAAGATGCATCTCATGCGTGGGAGCATTTTATACAAGGGAAAATGTGGTATGTCAAAATTATAATCAAAATATTTGCAACCAATTGATTATTGGCATATCGAAATAATAAGTGCTTTGTATGATTCAATCATAATAGATTCAAAAGAGAATAGTTACAGCCATAGAACAGATACAACATAAGTTTCATTTGCAAAGATGCTTCATTTTCGATTTTTATATGCAAAAGATATCTGTTATGTGTGTCAGATTTTTTACCTATGCATACCCAAATTCAAATTCAATAAATATAAAGATTATATTTTTGCTTGAGACAGGAAGGTAGATAATGATATTATCCATTCAAAAGAAATAAATCCTTTTCTCAAGTCTAATTCTAACTTAGGCATAAATTTTAATTAAAATTTAAACTAGCATGTCTCTTGTCATCTATACCATTAAAATCTGTGCACTTCTGCCTGTTTCTGGCATTATCCTCCAGAACAGCGGAGAGTTCAGTTTTGAGAGAGGTGCCTCCAGATTTCAGAAATTTGTGGAAAGCCATTTCAATCATTTTCATCTTTGTACGACTAATCAGTTGAGATATTAATTTAAAACTCTAAAAACACTAGTTTTTGCCCTGATTTTTCTGAGTAGCAACAGTCGCATGCTGGAGATAAAAATGCTGTATTTCAAAAAGAGTTGCTACTTCTCATTTTCAAATTGTAGAGTTTGTTAATCAAAAATTTGTAAGTTTTACAAAGTATGAAATAAAAATAGCGTTACCAAACATTTAATATATTACTTTGGATTCCAAAAATTTGCGGGAAGCCATTTCAACTATTTTGATCTTCTTAAGACTTTAATCATCTGAGATAGTAATTAAAAAGTGTGGAAACACTAATTTTCACACTAATTTTTCCAAGTGGCAAGAGTCTCGTGCATTGGAGATAAAAATGCTTTATTTCAAAACGTGTTGCTACTGGCCGCTTTCAAATGATGAAGTTTGTTAATCAAAAATTTGTTTTACAAAATATGAAATAAAAATAGCATTGCCAAACATTAAACATATTATTATTTTATAAGGTGATGTTCTAATGCTGAAGAAAGATTATGAATGCATGTGGTGTCATTGTATATCAAACATTTTTCGTTAACGTCAGCATTTTAGATAAATAGCTGGTTGTTAGCAACTTTTTTTTTTTTTGTTTTGGGTTAGTGTAATTGACATGATATGTTATTGCCACGTTAATTCTTTTATTAATATTGAGGAAATGTTATGTTACATTAAATTTAAATCATGGCATCATACTTATTAACATGTGTTAAAAGTTTTTGTTTCCTGGTTTGGCAATAAAAAATTATTTATGAATTGGTTGTTGCTTGGTGAGAATGAACTGATTTCATTCATATTGAAATGTTTTTATGCATTTGCTTTTCAGGGGTACATAGAACTTACAAATTTTGCAGCCTGCTAGTCTGTAACAAAATTTTCTACCTGTAGAAAGTCACCTAAAATAATCTAGTAAAAGCTGAAAATAGCATACTTGCCAATTTAAAAATTTGTATTTTGCAAACATTTAAATTAGGAAGAACTGTATAAAGTCTGTAATAATCAGTCAGAAATTGATTCATTGCTAAAAAATGCTATAATTCCATGTCAAGCTAAATTTAGAACATAACTCTATAGTCCTTTAGATTAATTAAAGCAGAAGCATTTTTGACAACGTTTACTCTCTTGCATTCTTCTGTAGCAGCTAAATTAAAGATGGGTACCATAGCAGAGTAAGATCATGGAATCTCAAGAACTTTTTACATGGAGGAAAATAGGAAATTTAGCAGAAGAAACATGGCACATAGTGCCATGTGCATATGAAACAAAGAATGATGGTCACTGTGGGGGGCGGGGTTAAATTTTAAATAAACAGAACAGAGATTTTAATGAACATGAAAAACATTGAGGAATTCAAATATTTGTTTACAAAGTAAAGAAAGTAAAAAAATTATATCTTTATATTGAAAAAAAGAAGGGAATTAGATATCACTATGTAAAACACTGCATTTTTCACCTCTTGAAGTTAAAGAATTCTCTTCTTTACTTGATTTGGTTTTAGTAAATACATATCTTTTTCCAAAATGATTATGATTTCCATGCTGAAGGATAGCCTTCAAAAGTCCTGTGTTTGTCCTATTCTTGTGGATATTTACATGTGCTATTTTGAATAAAAAATGTTTCAAATATTTATTTTTTCTCTTTCAATTTGCTTTTCAATGAAACATTTAATATTTTGCAAAATCACATGCAACAGTTCTAGTTTTTCGTAACACCATTCTATAATGGAACTCTGTAGCCTTTGGATTGCGTTTCGGTTAAGGGAGTTGGAGGGGGCTTAAGAAAAATACTTTGTTTCTTATCAGTAAAACAGCTTATATTAAAAAATCAAGTAATGCATATTTTAATTCCTTTATGAGTTCTTTGCAGTATACCCTGAATAATAGTTGTTTTTTTCTTTTTCGAGTATTGAAATTGCTAGCATCACAATGAGCTTGTTACTGATGATAAAAATTCACCCCATGCCCTGTAAAGTACTTTCTGAATTTAAAATATTTATGATAACCCATAATAGAAAATTCAGATATTTGATAATTTGACAGTCTTGTATTTAATATTGCTATGTAGTTTGTTTTATTTTTCATAGTTGTTATTTGTGTAAAAATTTTGAACTCTGTCATTTATGAATGTGAGTTATTTAATTAAAAAGAATAATTATGTGTAGAAATTAAGTTACATTTCTTCTTTCCAGTGCTGCATGTAAACTAAAGATGAAAATGTACGATCGAGCATTAGAAGATTGTGATGAGGTATGTAAAATAAACAGATTTGCAGTAACATTTAACCTGACATAACTTCACAAAAGATACTTTAGAACTTTAGATACAAGAACTCACAAGAACTTTAGATAAATCACAAAATTTATCTTTGTATCTCAGATGAATCTTGTGAGAGGTTCACATGTAATTTGTATTTTATTTTTAATGCCGATTTTCATTGGTGTTTGATTTTAATGAATAGCTTCAGTTAACACATGATGCACTTAAAATACTTCCAGAATACATGAGTATAAATCAGAATTAAGATTACTATCAATTTTATGCCATTCTTTCAGCTAATGCTGATATTTATTTATTTATTTATTAGAATGGGGAATAAAAAATCTGCTTGTAGCTGTCGTACAGAGGCTTACAGAGTAACCAGGATAGATATTTTATTTCATGATCATGTCTGAGCTAAGAGCAGATTGGTTAAATAGTGTAGATTGTCTTTCATCTCCACTACCATGGTGGAGAGTTTGTCCTGTAGAATATCCAGTTGTCTCTAAGCTGCTTATCTTTATCTTTATACATGGCTGTTGTTCCTAGTGTTTCTTTTAGCTGATAACCCTCGTGTGTTTCTTAAATTCTGTCCAATCCTAGTGAGTTCCATAATATGGCATCTCAAAACATATTGGAATTTCATATGGCAGTTGGTCAGATTTAGGTTGACTTTGTGATCTCCAGATATGCACATGATCAGAATTGGTGAAACATTGTGAAACTTCAATAAAATCGTATCATATTTTTGTTCCACACGTGGCAGGTGGTTAAGACCAATGGATATTGACATTTCAAATCCAGGTAAACAGGCTGATTGTGTGATTTTGTGTGTTTGTTTTTTCTATGAATTTAAGCTTATTTCCTTAAAAAGTCCTTCACAGAACAATCCCTCCTCTTAGATAGCCCTCAGAGCTTTTGTCATATTCAAATAACTTAACTTGTGTTATATTTTGTTACTTATGGTATCTGCCTTTTTAAGGTCTTTGTGACTTCTCATAATTACACAAAGACCATTAAGATAATATTGAAATTAATCGTGTAATATCTTTACCATGGCTTTGGTTACTAAATCCATAGCAGTAAAAATGCATTTTCAGAGCTTAGCTAAGTTTAGAGAAAGTATTATCCCAAAGTTTATTGTGTATTTTAATGCAGAAACTGTAATTCGTGTGTTTTGATTTGAATGAGAAGGCTCGTGAACTTTTATTGCAACTCCAGGCCATAACTGTTTTCACATGTGGCCTAAGAGAGCCTAAAAGCTTAAAAAGAGCTTAAAAAAAAAAAAAACGAGAGGTAATATTCTTAATTTTCTTATTGCAAGAATAGATATCAAGAGTTTAGTCTTTAAAATGCAGAAATGTGTTTGAAAATCCATAATTTTATGAACATAAAGATTCTAAGAATTGCTATATAGCTTACAGAACAAAGACTTTCAGTCAAACACCCAGACTACGGACCACAAACTCTCAGCATCTGAGAAATTCTTATATTGCCAACTTAGGCCAACTAAAATTTGTTGCTAAGGAAGAATGTTCTTTAACAGTGTATTGCATGTTCCTTTGAAATATTTACACATTTCTAATATCTTTTTATACAGAATTACAAATATTGGATGTGCAAATAAGTTTTGAGGGATTTACTTAAGATTGTGTTACTAGTATCAAATCCTATTGGATTATCTTGTAACTATATTCATGTTAAAGCACCAGCATTCCTGTCTAAACATCAGTCTGTTTCATTTCGCTAAAGTGTAAACAGCAAACTTTCTTTGTGCTCAACCCATGTCAACCTTAGTACCAATGAAACAAAATTTGCAGGAAGTGCTTCTTTTTTTTGTTTTAATTTAAAGGGCACCTGATGGACATTGATTGCTGTGTGAAGCATATGGGGAACATGCTCCATCAATAAAAACGTGTGACCAGTAAAATTTTAAGACTATTAGTTGGAGAGGTTATAGGACCAAGATTCATACCAAATTAAAGTTGAGTTCGCCGAAACCTTGGGAGTGACTCAACTAATGATTTCAAAGCATCTCAAGGCCATGTTTATGGTACAAAAATGAGGAAATTGGTTTTGTGTATGAACTCAAGCCAAGAGACGTCGAACGCTGTTCTTTTACTTGTAAACAACTGCTTCAAGGGCAAAATCGGAAGGGGTTTTTGCCTCAAATTGTGACGTAGGGATGAAAAATGGAACTACTATGACAACTCAAAGTGCAAAGAAATCATGGAGTAAGCCCGGCCATGCATCAACTTCAACGGCCAAACCGAATATTCATGGCAAGAAGCTATTGCTGTGCATCTGGTGGGATCAGCTCAGAGTGATCTATTATTAGCTACTCCAGCTGTACGAAACCATCACTGGGGAATGTTACAAACAACAGTTGATGTAACATTGAAGTTCAGATGCCCCCAATATGACAAAAGGGATCTTTCAGCACAACAACGCTCACCCACATAATGTAAAAATCATCAAGTAAACATTGGAAGTGCTTCAGTGGGATGTCCTAGTTTACCCCCTGTATTCACTAGACATTGTTCCTTCCAACTTCCACTTGTTCCAGTCGATGACTCATTTTGTCCGAGTAGCACTTCACTTCATACAAAGAAGCCAAAAATTGGGTTGGTTTTTAGATCTCCTTAAAAGATGAGGAATTTTTTAAATGTGGAATCCGTATGTTACCTGAAAGATGGGGGGGGAGACAAGTCGTAGCTAACGATAGACAATACTTTGAATTTAAAATACATTCTTCCAATTTCTCTGAATAAAGCTTCAAAGTTACCCCCCCCCCCAAAAAAAATCTCAAAACTTGTTTGTACACCCAATATTCTAAATTAATTTAAGTGCTTAAAATGCAATAAGGTTATCATAATAGATTAAATAAATAAAAATACTACTATTATATAACAAAAGGCAAATATATGCATGAGCTTATATTACAACATATTATAATTTTTAGGAAACTCTCCCTCAAATTATGAATGTTAAGCAAAAATTGCTGGAAGACAAGAAACTTTGTCATAGGTGATATGTTTGTTCTAGAAGAATAATTTGTTAGCCAAATATGGAATTTGTGTTCATCTGTAAAAATTCTCTAGTGTATAATAAAGCAAATATCTGATGACACCTCTGTATGTTCCCATTCATTTAATTTAGATATATTTTTTATTGGATATTAAAAGGCAAATTATTTGTAAAGCATATTCTTCATTAATATATTGGATGAGGCACATCCAAATAGATTTACTGCCTGTTGCATGGCATTGCTTTAGTGATGGTCACCATGATCATTAAAGTCTTTTTGAAGTGGAGCATTAGTCCATGTATCACTATATTGCCACAGTAGAATTAGTAATATGAAGCTAAATTACCAATACTGTTATCCAAAGAATCCACAGGTATTGCATCAATGTTCTGTCTAAAGTGGCAAGTATGGTGTGTAATTTGAACTTTTTTTCCCCACTTCTTTATGAGGCTGTTGAAGTGGTTACTATGAGTGGTCAGTTGAACACAACTGTACTTGAAATATTTCTTAAGGATTCTGTAAGTCATTTTCACTATGAGTAATGGTTTCATTAGGATAAAAAAAAAAAATAGTCGATCTGCATATGACAGATAACTTCAGAAGTTGTTACCAGAACTTGATTGTGTTTTGAGGTTATTAGATGACCTGTCTTGTCAATTTAAACATACGTAACTCTTCTGATGGAAATTCATCAAAGCTAGAAGATGTACAAAACATGTCCGTTACCAAGTTTATGAGTTTATGTGATAAAATTTAGGTGATGATTTCCCTTGCTATACATGTAAATGTCCTTAAAATCTCAGTTTCAGTAATGTATTTAACTACAAGGGGATAATTATGGTGTGTGGTATTCAAAAGATATTGATTACTTAGGAAAATCTATAACTTCTGTAATACTACATATATAGTAAGAAAATGTATGTTCCCCATATATAGTAAGAAAATATATGTTTCCTCTGTCCATTGATATTCTGTTGCTTTTTCAAAACCGTCAGTTATTTTTGACTCGCACAATACTGTGAGCAAATCTGAGGCAGGAATTATACAAAATCAATGCATACGGTATCTGTAAAGAAATAAAGTTGTCTAGAACTGCAAATAAAAGATAATAAATGTGTATCGAATAAATATATTATGTTTTCACACAATAAACTAAACTATTATGGTTTAAAATCATCAAATTTTCTTTTGTTACATACTTGGAATATGTTCAATAAAGGTAACAAAAAAAAATTTTTTTCAAAATTAAATTGGAATTTATCAAAAAATGAGCCGTAATAAAGTAATAGTCATTGCTGTAGTTTTCAATACATTTTTTGAATGTAATTACTTTTATGATATATGTGCAGTTTTAAGAAATTTTTGCAGCTCATTATGGTTGCATGTTTATTAACATGTTATTGAAATTCCTAAGATTGCAATGCATCTAATGTACATTGCTTAAATGTCAGTATCTATTTCCAAATGTTATTTTAATATTTCTTATTAGGCTTTGGATATTGAACCCAAAAATCCAAAAGCTTTATTCAGGAGAGGACAAGCATTTCATGGAAAAAGTGACTATGAAAGGAGTCTAGTAAGTCTTATTTCTGTATTAAAACTGTTGCTTTGGGTTAAATCTTTCATTTTGGAATTCTCCCTTGTGTTCTGGTAAGTTCTGAGATTTTCACAATTTAGTCAGAAAAATTATAGATCAAAGTAGAATGATCCTGCAGTAAGTACACTGGTTATCATAAATTAAGGAAAAATCACAAAAATAGTGATAACTCCCTCAAAAATAAGACAAACCATGTAAAATTTGAATATGTTGCCAAGTAAGAGTAGCTGAGTAAAACTGCAATATGCAAATTAGTGGCACTGCACTCGGAATACGTTATCTGCGAGGAGCATAAACTTCCATGTTTGAGAGCAAGCCCACATATTTCAATTTGATAGTGACACCAGAAATCTGAGACAGCCAATTCGTAACAATGACCTCCAGGTATCATTTGCCTGCAGAACTACGATGGAGAGCCATTGGGAGATTAGAGGCAAAACAAAGTCAAACAGAAGTGGCCAGATGGCTAAATATGAGTCCTTCTGTGGTTCATATACTTTAGATGCAATTTCAAATCACAGATTCGGCATCTAGGAGATTCAGCCAAGGCTACGACGAGCAACAATGACCGATATGTGACATCATGTGCACGCAGGAATAGAACCGCTGCTCCGACTCTTCTTACATCCTCCCTTGGTGCAGCCCTGAGAGGTTGGTGTCAACGTCAACTGTGCGTAGAAGGCTTCACGGAAGTAGTCTGTATGTGAGGCGACCAGCCATTTGTGTGCCGCTCACGTCACACCATAGGAGGGACTATTTGCAGTGGGCATGACAACATGTCCACTAGACGCCTGATCAATGGAGGGCTGTTCTCTTTATGGATGAGTCCAAGTTTAGTCTAAAAAGCGATAGTACGCAATATTTGATATGGAGAGAACCTGGAACCCATTATTATCCATGAAACTAGTAGCTTTCGCTGAACTTAATAAAACAAATGAACACACCATGTCAATCTATGACATGTGAGAAAAAATATAAGATTGATTGCATGGCAATAACTTAATTGGTATAAACTACTGTGTTACTACTGGTCAGCATTGCCATTGCATTTATTTAACCAGGCACTTGGTTATGATTCAGTGCATTGTTGTATAATAAATGCTGTACGGGACACACTGCTAAATTACTACTCCCATTTTTGTCATCAGCAGCTGCATTATGCAGCAGGATTCCATGTATCATATTTCTGCACTAGACTGGAAATAACGATGGTAGCAACCACATTGTGTCATCAGCAGCTGCATTATGCAGCAGGATTCCATGTATCATATTTCTGCACTAGACTGGAAATAACGATGGTAGCAACCACTGTGCATACTTCATGGATGTGACACACAATCTTGGCTTCTACAGGCGAGGCTATTTGGCATTTCTTATCCTCTTTAGCACTGTGCAGACACAAGGAAGAATGCAAATTTTCCAATACTTTTCCTTGCAGAGCTGAAAAGAGAGTAAACAGGAAAAGGCATTCGTTAGTTAAAATTCCAGACCTAATACATCCGTACATTTCTATGTTTGTCCCTCCCTAGATTCTTCATTAAAATATTGACAGGCATGTCCTCTGTAGACACATACTTAATGTCAGTTTCCCTTTTGTCATAAAACTCTGATGTAATGAAAATGAGTATTAATACATTTTGTGTGAGTATTAATGCACAGTGATGAACTGGATTTTTTGCCAAGTGCTATGCACTTTGAATGTCATTATAGAACAGAATTCATTCTGTTAACTTCCCCAAAAAACCTAGTTCTCTTATTAGCAAACTCAAGTGCTATGCTTCTGTTATTCTGCTTCAGTATTTGACAGTGCTACAATTCTTTGCTGTATGATTCCGAAGAAATCAGACTTCTTGTTACATAAAACTTAAGCCATAAAATGATTTCCTGTTAGGAGCATTTTCAGCCCATTCAGTTTCTACATAACATTTAACACTTTCAATTTGTTTTCGGATAAGTTATTTTTACGTTTAGCATAGATTTAAGGTATTGTGTTACATCTTTTGCTTGAATCCTGTAAAAGTATTTCAGATTATTAAATTGACTAAGTCTGCTAACAGAATTTTTAATGTCAGGTCATGCAGATGCAGTTAAGTAAACTAAGGATCCAATTAAGATTGATACTTACTTTTTTATTTTGTTAGGATGATTTGCTTTTAGTTAGAATTATCAAATCATATATCTATATCAAGGATTATGATATAGTCATCAATTCCTGTCTGAACATGAATACAGCTATCAAACATTAACTTTTTGAATTTAAGCTTCCGTAAAGTTTCATCTAATTTTAGATTCCACATCGTCCTGCTTGCTTAAGTCCATAAATTGACATTTTCAGCTTGCAAACTTTGTCTTCAGAAGTTAGGAAACCTTCTGGTTGAGTTTTTCCAATCAGATAAGCAGTTTGAATATCCATTTGATGTTCATATTTTAGATCATATTTGGCAGCTAAGGCGAGAAGTGTTTGTACTGAGTTATAACAAATTATGGATGACACTGTTAACCATGTGGTCACTTCTATACTTTTACGAACATCCTTTGATGACGAGTCTGGCCTTGTACCAGTCAACTGGGCCGTCTGTCTTTTGCTTTGTTTGGAACACTCTTTTGCAGCCACCAGCTTTCTTATTATTTATTAGTTGATTCCCTTGTGTTGTTTCGCGAGGAATTGTATTCATTTTGCATAGCTGCTTTCCATTTTCTGCATCTGCTCTGGATAAAATTTCTACAGTTCCCTGCTCCGCAAAATTTCAATGTTTACCAAATTAGCACTTTTTTTCTTTTCTTTTTTTTTTTTTTTTTTGATACACTTTTTTAGTCTGCCTGTTTTTCCTAGTTTCAGATCTTCATGATCTTCTTTTCTGAATTTCTCTCTGAACAAGTTGTTTTCTTCAACATCTGTTCTCTCTTCATCTGGCCCTTTGTAATTCTTAGTGGCTTCTAATTTTTTATAAATACAATGAATGCTTTTTCGTCAGCTGTTGAAGTTTCCAAGCTTGTTTCAGTTTCTAGCACTTCCAAAAATCGAATAGTGTGTCAGACCATTACTTCACATGTTCCATGTTCTCATTGACAATATACATTTGCTTCTTCATAATGTCCAGTGAGAATACATTTTTTATTTTTATTTTTTGAGAGAGAATTTTTTTTTTGCTATTCAAATTGGTGTATAGAAAACTTTGCTTCCTATGATCCTGAAATGTGATACTGTAGGCTTTCCTTTAGAAGAAATTTCTTTGGGCATTGTTAACAGATATAAGCTGCTGCTAATACCAATTCTGCCCTCAGTCTTTGGGGTAATTTTGATTTGACAGATATTTGGCCATTTCAACTGGGATAGGATTGGTGCATTCTGAAATTCTGCTGTTGCTGTCTAAACTCATTTGAGAAATGACATTTTAGTCTTTTCTAAATATTTCTTAAGTTCATGGCTTTTGAATTATTGCCATGGAGTATTATTTTCAGTTGTTTCTCAGTTTCTTCGGGGACAAATCAGGATTGAAGCAGTGCAAAAGTCTCCGACGGCGTTTCCTCAATTTTGAAACAAAACTTTGCGTATTGCTGCTTGAGAGTTTTTTCCCTCTTGATTTCGACCGAGCACTCACACAAGGCTTCACTGAAACAGGCACTGTGACTCCCCAGAAGCTCAGAGCCAACTGGCGCTATCACACTGTGTTCCCCAAACTCCACCCACCTTCCCGTGCAAGCGGGAACTCTGTACGACGGATAGTTGTGGCAGAAGAAAATGGGGTGCATTACTTTCGGGACAGACCATATATTATATTTCTTATACTACTTTCTATAAATATATATATATATAGAATTTAAGTTTTCATTTAAGTTTCCAAGGGTCTCTGCATTATATGACTCAGTTAGGGGGCCCTTGGAAGCAGACAAAAATGCTGATTTCAGTGTTATACACTAAACTTCAGCTGAATACAAAGCAGAAAATCTGTATGCTTTTGTTTTGATTCCCCTCTAGAGGAGAATTTTCAAGTCATTAGTGATAACTGGGGACAGACTGTTGCTTGGGCTTATTGTGAGAACAAGTTCTGAAAGTCTTGAGGTGAGAACATGACAAAGATGGCGAAGTACTCCTGAATGTCACTGGAATTACCAGAACTCCCAGTTTTAGGAAACGATTTTGAATAATAGCCTCATATCAAATTTTCTCGTAAATACAAAAATGTCAATTGGCTGAGGGTAGGAATTACTTTTTTTTCTGTGCATTGTAGACGTAACCAATTCTCATTTTAAAGTTTGGCTATACAGTTAATTTATTTACATAAATTTCATGAGAATGGTTTAATCCCGAATAAAAGTAACAAAAAAGTGTAAATTTATCTCTCTTCCTTTTTTCCCGCAGTTTTCAGACAAATAGGTTATAACATTGACACGAATTATTTTCAATACTAGTTTTAGTGTGTATAATTTTATGATATTGAAATCTTATTTAAATATTTAAGCAGTTAATATTTATATTTAATTTTGTTTGACTTCAACATATGGTGCATTATCAAGTTTATCCACACAAGTAATATGTGCATTAATTATTTTTTTTCCCGTCATTTCGAAGTTACTATGATGTATTAAAGCTTTCCTTCCCCACTCATGATTTCCTCAGCATAAAAGTGTAAGAATATTAAAAATGAAATGGAGTAGAGATAAAATATCAGCAATTGCCATGCTAGGCTAAGCTAAGACAACAGATCTTATCTAAGCTAGTAACCTGGTAATATTGCTACAAGAGGCAGAACATGCTCTATCTTACAATCTAAAGACCTCATCTTGAATGCATGGAAGCTAATTTGCTTCCTGGCATGGAAATGGAAGGAAGAAGTGAGAGTAAAGGTCTAAATCATAAAATAAGTAGTTGATTAACATAAAAGAATTCTAGAACTTATCTAAGTAGAATAATATAAATTATGGATTAAATTTATGTAATTATCTCTTTTCTAATCCAATAACTGATAGGTTAAAATGTGTCTAGCAAAAGTTAAAAACTACAATGCAAAATTTAGTAGACTGTAGTTAGGTATTCCTAAAAAACATTAACTTCATATTTTGATTTACGAAGCAAAATTATCTGTACATTTATTTAAACAAAAAGCATGAAGTGTAATTTAAATCATTTTTAATTGTTATTTAATTTATGGCTTGCCAAACTTCAGTTAATTTTTTTTATTTACATTTTTAAAAGCTGTGAGAAATGAAAACAGCGATTTTTAATCTATGTTCCTGATAGTCCTGTACAGTTGACATACTGTTTGTTCATAAAGTCAGTTATATCGAAGGACAAGAGTGCTGTCTGTGTAATGGAAAACATGCTATGTGAGAGAAAGTAACTCGTATTTACTTTCTCTCACATAATAATGAATAAATAATAATGATGAATAAATAATAATGAATAAATAATAATAAAAAATAATAATGAATAAATAAAATAAAATAAAAAAGCTTATGAAATTAGACCATTCTCTAGGTTTCATAATTAGAATGAACTCTGTTCAGCAGTCTTAATCATTCGGCCACTGGTGGGAATTTGATATATTGATGAGACTACTTTAATTTTAGCTCATGTAGATGATAAGTAATGGAATGTTAAGAGCAGAATTATTAAAAGTAATGTTTAGATTGGAAATGAACATAAGAAAAAAAAGTGAAATAAATTGCTTACAACTTTAAGAAACAATATAGAATGTACATTTTTCAATAGCCATAAAATACTAAACGATATTAATAAAATTTTCTTCTTGATGCATTAAATGATTTACTCTACTTATATGACTTTTTATTTATAAACTATAGCATCAAAAAAATCGTATAGTATGGAAAAGGAAGTTTTAAATGAGTTGCAAAAAAGAAAGGAGGAAAGAATATTATGTGATGCTTTATAATGGGCAAGGAAGAAAATCAAAACTGCTGATCAGTATTTAAGTATTTTAAGTTGAAAATTCTAGTTAAGAAGAATATCATGCATCAACTTTGAACTCACAGGAACAGTCATCAGAAATTAGCAAATATTTAAATGCAGCATCAGGCAGTTCAAATACAGTTTTAAAAATTAAAAATGTACCAGAAACTATTTCAACTGAAGTCACTGAAGAAGACGAGCTATCAGGAAACATTTCAACATAGTCATAAATGATGATGAAAAGTTAGAAAATGTTTCAAGCGCTTTGAGAGACATAAAAAATAAAAGATAGCTATCCGATTTTGCTCATTATCTCGATATTTTTTGAAAAGATAAAAAGAGATTTATTTTAAATTTTGGCCTTTGTACACCAAAATATACACTTTCCCAAAAGTCAAGGCTGCAGATAATTTTTTTCTGTTTTTTATACAGTGATTAATAACTCAGTTTTTCAACTCTCTGTAACCCATAAATCTGATAACTCATTTTTGAGAGAACTCCAGATTAACTAATTCTAGATTAGATCTCTTTTAACTCTAGATTTTGCCTTTCTTATCCACTTAAATTCAACAAAGATTATTGTTAATTTCAAATGAGCATACAATGTGGTCAACAGGAATACAGCCCTGGCAAATACTATTATCCATATGAATAAAAAAGGATGAGGGGGAGTTCTCATCATATTACAAGCTGCATTGAAAAGAAATACTGGGAAACAAATAACAGTATTGATCAAATATTAGAAAACTTTGTGATGACTGTGCATAGGGACGGAATAAAGGACTCCAAAAAGAATTGTAAAATGGGTTTTAAATGGATTCAAAATAGGTTTTTCCGTAGCATCTGAACGTTTGCATGTAAGTGCATATATGTATGGATATATCTCATAAACGATTAACCGTAGAACATTTAAATTTTGTGTATGGGACTGCTATAATAAGTAATTGTACACTTCTCTTTTTTATTGCGATTGACAGTATACATATTTATATTCCTCCCCCTTAGCTGTCAAGTCTTCATCCCATCTTTATTTTTTGCAGTCGTTGTCTGTAGTCATATCTTCCTATTACAGAAGTGTTTTAAGTGACGAAAAATATTTCACCAATGTTAGATTTCGGGAGGGGGTAAAAACATAATTTTCAACATATAATAAAATTTAACTTATCATGTGGTCACCCAGTTCTTATATTTTGGAAGGTTTTATACTCGTGAAAATATAAATTATAAGAAGTTTGACTTTCGTGCGACAAAAACTGATCAGGATATTTAATTCAAAATTAGCAATTTTTGATGTAATTTTCAACTTCCCTTGAGGGATCAGTTAATTAAGTTAGGATCATTCAAAGAAATAAGTTTAAATGAAGCACGTAAAAAATGTGTGTAATTTAATAAGGCATAAAAGAAAGTCATGTGGTGTCCATATCAGATTTTTTAACTATTAATCCAGATCTGATAAAAATCATCATCAAAATGTTGATGCCTCGAAAACATTGATTTTTTAGGGGGGGGGCATGCTGTAAATTTATTGGGGGCCCCAAGAGTTCTGTCTATGCCACTGATAACAAATGTTTTTAATCTCATAATCCTAAATTCTGGATTTAAATTTAGACTTACAAAAGTGAAGTTATTCTGATATTGCCGATCATTTGAGTGTCACTTATGAGGGATTTTATTGTAAGCTCAAAAGATGACATGCATTATCAATTTACTTAATCATATGCAGTTTTATTTCACTTATTAGTAGCATAATTCCTTAGAGCATTCCAAATAACAAGCAATTATTTTCTTGTATTCTTTCATTGTGTATATTCTACCAAGGAAAATCAAAATTTAATTATTCACATCATATTAAATGCTGTATTATATAAAATTACATTTAGTATTTGTATGTAATTATTTCTTTTTTAACATATGAGCAGTTTTTAAAAATTCTTGCAGCTCATGGGAGGGTTTTCCAAAATGATAATATGACTTTAAAAAAAAAAGATTCAGATTCAAGTGTTGAATGATTTAAAATTAATATGATGCTATTATACATATGTTTGTCTACATACACATGGCGATCAGAAACTGGGGGGGGGGAGAAAAATATAATATTAATCTGCAAAATTAATTAAAAAATGTGATAAAAAATTTAGAATATAATTCAACCAAAAGTGGCAGTCTGTCTAACAAGAAGGCATTAAATAAAAATAATATGAAGCTGCTGCTTTTTGTATTCAGGTACGAAAGTTTCTTTTTTTTTATTGCAACTAGAAATTTTAGTTGTTTTAAACGTTTTGTGCTTCTATTTTTTATCTTTCAAATAATTCTTGAATCTCTCATTTTGATATTTAAAAACTAAGTTCTGTGAACTGGTTTTGGCTGCATGAGCATGGTATTAACTTTATCTGTATTGGAATTTTTTTTATATGTTTGTATATATGCTTGCAAAAATTTTATTTTTGATTTTTATTGTTTCTTTAATAATTGCTGTTTTATGTATAGGCTGATTTACAAGAAGCTTTACGGTTGGCTCCTAATGATAGATGTAAGTTATTTCTATTTCTTCATAGTTAGGATTGAATTCTTTTGTAGCATTTTGTTTCATATAGTTAATTAAAATGTTTGCCTTTATTATTTAGTTAATCTGTTTGTAGATATTGTGTGTAATTTTGTTTACGATTTTTTTTCCATGTATATTTCATGGTTTCAGTTTTTCCATCAGATCTGTATTAACAGCTTTAAGGATCAAATCTATATGGCAATATCTGAATCTTAACTGATAGAACTGTATTGAGAATTTTGGGGCTATTATAAACACTGAAATCCAAGAAAATATGCTCAAAGCATTTCAAACTATTTGCAATATATATCCTCCCCTCAGAGATAATGAAATTGCAGATGGGTTGTTTCGTTACCTCTAGGCCTTCTAATTTATTGACTTTTCAAAAAAGTATTATTAGGTCTGAAATACATTATAAGTAAGCATGAGAAATGTTCTCCAATTGTGGCTAATATTCTAAAGTTTACATGTATTTCATGGGAAAGAGGAAGTCACAGACTCTTCTTGTATCACAGTAATGTTAACACATTACCAACCGGCCGTCGATTAATCGACGTTTGCTCCCTAGCGCTTACCGACCGGTCGTCGATTAATCTACTTTTGATCTTTCTGTTAGATTTGGTTAGGTTAGATTGACAAGCAGCAAGCATTTCGCATTCTTTATTCAGATAATCGGTGCTTTTTTCTAAAGATCAAAAGTTGATTAATCGACGACCGGTCGGTAAGCGCTAGGGAGCAAACGTCGATTAATCGGCGGCCGGTCGGTAATGTGTTAACATATTGAGATAGACAAACACATAACAATATCTACTTTCTCTTCCATCCACCTGTATGTAAATAAAGAAATCTGTATGGTCCAATGCCTACAGTTTTTCTTCCAAAGTAGAAAAATCTGTATACAACGTTACATGTATGTTCAGATTTTTAAAATTGCTCTTAGACTGGATAGCAGATTCTCACGATATCTTCTTGTATGCAACATGAAGTTTTTTCTCCTGGGAATTTTGCATTGTTGCACCTCTAGGTTATGTGATTTTTCATTCTGTTTGGTTGATCTATCCATAATGCAACATCAAATGCAATTTTTTCATCCAATTAGTTTAAAAAGTTATGAATAGAATCCTAATTCCAGTTGATACTGAATGAATGCATTTCTAGAAAAAATTGCCTTTTGCATTCATTGATGTGATACCAGTGAACATATGGTTTCAGGCACGATAGTTTTACATACTTTCCTGAGTTCACAGGTTTGTAGACCTGTCTTGATCATTTGTTGTCTTGTACTAATTTAGATTCTTCCATTTTCATAGGATTTTGGATATATTTAAACTAATGACTTAGTTTCTGTACTGGTTCACCTTGGAAGAATTATTAACAGAATATACAAATTTAAGATGTAAGAAGATTAAAAACTGATTTGCTGTTTTCTTTTTTAGCTGTGATAGCAGAGTTGGCAGCAGTAAAAGGAGAAATGCAAGCATATAAAGCCAAGGAAAGAAAAGCATATGCTAAACTTTTTATGTAAAATTGACTGATATAATTTCCAGAAATCTAGGCTGTTTTAGGATTACAAGTGCATATGTAATTTTTTTTCCCAATTGATGTTAATTGTTCTGTGCATTTTTTAAGGATATATATATATAATTTTTGTTTTTTGGCCGTTCGTTTCATGCATTCTCTTTGTATTTTTTCTGGTAGTTCCACAGTTGCGGACTTTTGCTTGTTGATAAAGATTTATTATGTTGTTATTATTTAGAACTTGTATGTGTAACATAAACTTTTTCTTTTGAATTATATTTAAATATTTTAAAAATATATCGTATGACATCTCTATACTGCTGTAATATAGTGTTTGTATATTTGTATTATAAATGGAATGTATATTTAAAATGGTGAAAGAACTTTGTCCTAAAACTTATGATTTTTAATTGGTGATACTTTTGCGACAAACAATTTAAAATGTATTTTGATAAATGTTATTTTACAAATGTAAAAATACACATTTCAATCTAAATTGTTGAAAGCCTAAATTTCAATGTGTATAAAAGATGCCTATGGGCTGTGTTTATAATCTAAATACTCAATAAAAATATATATCTTAATTTTGGGTCAAAACGTTTTTATAAGCTTAGTGTTTGAAGCAATATAATATGAATTGTGTCCATGGCATTTATACAATATTGTGATAACTATATTTTTGAGGACAGTTGTGTGGCAGCTATGCTTGGGTATATTACAGGACTTTAACATTTTATACATGACAGATTTTTATTATGTGTTTTTATTTTTTTGTTTGTTTTTTACTTACCCAATAAGTCATTTGTTTGTCATATGCTTTGTGATAGAATGTAATACATTTAATGCCATTTTTCTATCTTACCCAATACGGGACAAACTATGTAAGCTATAAAATATTTTAAACTGTTGAAAACTGAAAGCAAACCTGAATTTCAAAATGCTTTGATGTTCTGAATTGGAGGAATAAAATCATTTTTCAAATGCTTTTCATGCTGTTGCTTCTGGAGTTTTCAAAATAAAGTGAAATTCTTTTTTTGGGGGGGGGAGGGGCAGGCAGTTATCCAAACATTGTTGTTAAAAAATGTAGCATGAGAATTTTTTTCTGTCCTTTTAATAGTTTCAGTTTATTTTCAGTCTTACTGTAAATATATAAAAATGCAGTATGTTCATTCAGTCAAACATTTTGTTTCAGATTTGTTATCCTTAATTGGTCAAATTTTTATTTTATGTTTTGACCGTTAAAATTGTGCATCTTTTTATTAAAGGCATTCTGCAGTTCATGTTAGTTAAATATGGTATACTTAAAAAGTGAATAAAATGTTTTGAAGCAAAAGATGCATTGAAAATATATGTTTCTTTACCAAAGATTAAAATTATTTACATTAGACATAAAAAGGGAGAACAAAAATTGTAATTATTGAATTTGTGACCAACCTATTAAGCACTAGGTGAAACAGTAAACTATACTGCTAAGTTTGTTGAATGTAGTCGTCTTTTGTTTTTAATATGTATATGAAGAAAAGTAATAGTGTAATTGAAAAAAACTTTTACAACTATTTAATAATTACTCATTTTTTTTATTTGATAAAAATCTTCTGTAAATATCAAAAATACCTTGTAAAATGGCTAGATAATTTGTAGATAAAAGCTGCACAAGAGTTTTAAGCACCAAACATTCCTCATATTTTTATAGTTGTTAGCTTAGCTGGGGTGTATAAGTTTTGGGGTAAGTTATGAAATTTTTTCTCAGCAATTAATCGGACAGTTGTTTCTAATATTTAGAATTTTACTCTACATTCTGTTCTCTTGGATTAATTCTAATTTTAGTAACCCTGCCTTCTGCAAGTGTTTATATTGTTTTTAATGTGAATGTTAGCTGATAGTCTTCTTGTTCCTATGCTGAAATCAGTTGCACTTTTAAGCTTAATAGAGGTATGCAGGATACACAAGATATTGTTTTGGTACTTTCTAATTATCTGTAACTCTATTTCAACACTTCAGAGACTTGGCATATTTTGTAATATACTTGCAGTAGTAGCTAGTGTGCGGACATGCATACCACACTCTTGTTTGGTTATGTAAAGGTATATACACTTTATATTTAACTGTTATTTTGCTCATCAATCTCCCCTACCAATATAGATTTCTATTTTCATGCATAATTTTGAAATGCTGCTTTTTATTATTATTCATGAACAGAATGCTGTCTATGAATGTAAAGGTAGCTAAACAAAAATTTCGCCCACTTCAGTCGCTGCTATGTTGGCAACTCGGGAGTAATGAGAAAGTGTCAGTATTTTTCAGTCAGTGTGCATGTTTTTTAAATCCCTGATACTAAAGAATAGTTAGACTAATGTCACTATGCTAGTTTGCACAAAAAATAGATTCTACAAATTAACATCTCAAAATATTGTTTTATTAGCTTGTTGACGTATTCCTAATTTGATTTGTATTTGGGGAAAAAATATCTGTCTCCCATAATATTAAAGAAAGGGTGTTTAGTATGCAAAGCAGAAGACAGTTAATTGATTCTTAAAACTTCGCATGATATGTATGATAAAATTCCAGTGAATGATTTTTTTTTTATATACTTCATTAAAAAATATATGTATGTTTGTTAAATATATCTAGGAAGGGTGATTGTGGTCTGAATATTATCTGGTTTTTTACCTTCTCAAATTGAGAAGTTCTTGCTGCATGTTCCTTATCTGAAATCTTGAAAATAAATGTCCATGATTAATTTTTTATTGCTGCAGACTGCAATAATTATTAGAAATTGTGCAATGGTTATTCCATTAAAAAAGAAATTTGAATGTATTTTGAAAGAGGCATGTATAGAATGGGCTTTTTATATGGGGGAAGGGCTATACATAAGGAATTCTGACTTCATCAAATATAATGGCATCAGTCCTGTTCTGCATTGAGAAACTTGTGCTTTCATTTGCTTGATGAAATAATTAAGCATTAAATTCACCAAATGTCATTTCAGAAGATGAAAACATTTCTGTTCCACCAATTAAGTCAGAAGCTATCAAACAGATTATCACTTTTCTTATACAGAAACTGACAAAACAAAGAACACTGATATTGTAAACTTTTGAGCTGAAGTGTTGAGGCTAAAAGAAGATAGAAAATAGAACTACCCATTATTGGCAAACTTCATTAAATTTGTGTAATCTTCCTTGGACCCACTATTAAAAGTATACTTAATTTCATGTGTGGTATTATGCTGCAATGTAGAACATTCTTGACAGTGACAACATTAGGTGCTGTGAAGAATGAAATGTAATTTGTTCTCATTATACTAAAATACATGTGATATTTCTGAGATAGAAAGTCTTTCTCAAGTCCCTGTTGGTAAAAATGTTAGGGATAATTTATGAAATATCTGGAAAGCTTGCTGATGTTCTTTACATTCCATGAACCATTTTCCTCCTATTAACAGTTACTGATTTGTCAACTTCAACTAATATTCATACTTCAAGTTGTAATCTTAATATTTGAAGGGTTAAGTGAAAAGTTATTATTTACATCAAAGAAGTTTGTTGATCTTATTGAAATTCAAATGTTAGCCAAAAAAAAATATTAACTCTTCCTGGAATTAAACCTCTCCCCCCTCCCTCCCAAGAAAGCAAGTTTGCCTTAACAGTTATCTTAAATGTCAAGAAACTAAGAAAGTAAATAACTTTGTGAAAGGTTAGTGTAAAATATAAATAAGTATTTATTAAATTAAAAAGCATTCTAATTTTTGCTTTGCTAATTAAATTGTTTGAATATTTGTGTGTATACATATATGCTGCAGTGGTCCCCAACCCCTGGCCCATGGATCAAAGGGTACCAGGCCGCCCATTTCATTGAAACTGAATTTAAATTCCTAGGTTTATACCCCAAAATTAAAAACATCTGTATTTCATTAAAATTAAACTGGACATTAGCAACACACTTCGGGTGTCATTGTCTCTGATTACCCCCAGATGGAACCGTCTCATTGCAAAGAAACAAGCTCGGGGTTTTCATTGATTTAACATTTTAATAAGTTAAAATGTTAAATCACTTTATATTTATTTTTTGGTGTAACTGTATTTTTTAAGGCGTGTATAAAAACAAATTAAAATTAATTAATCAAAAACGATCTAAAATATAAACGATCAGTGTCCCCCCCCCAGTGGGCCACGGTGATAAAACGGTTAGGGAACACTGCATATATGCATGTGTATCACATAAATGTTCTAAATCATTTGAACATATATATCACATTTTACTCCATGGTAGTTTTGGGAATTTTTGAAATGGGGTTACAGTCATCCTTGCTCTAATTAAACTAAACTTTACTTACACAAATATTATGTATTAATTGAAATATGTATAGGAATATTCTGTGTTAATTTTGTCTATTAATAGTTAATCTATCAAAAACAACATTTTAAGATAGTTTTACTGTATATAAATATTGTAACAGGTTATAAAATTTAACTTAGATCTGCAAATTTTAGAAATTTTTATTCCTTTTATCTCCCTAAAAATTATGTAATACATCATTCATATATCAATAACATATGCCAGAATATTTATATAATGTATATTGCTTTTTATAAGTTCATAATATATAGTGTGTACAGTGCTCATTTTCTGGATTTGGTAGATAAAATGGACAGGAGTGTGTGCAATCTTATTCATTTGTACCCTTGTTATCATTTATTCGGTTGTTTATAAGAAATTTATAGGGAAATCAAGTTTTATTTTTTTATAATCAATTATTCCTTCCAAAAAGAAAAATAAGTATTGTAATATAAAATTTAAAAATTCATTATATGCTTTTAATAAAATTATCTGTTAAACATTGAGGCTTCTTTTTTTACTTCTAGATGTATATCATAAATCAACTGCTGTACTATTTTAAAATAAATACATGTGCTTAAGATTTTGCTTTCAGGTTTTGAAAACCTCTGTTTGTAATGAATATTTTCGTAAGTAAGGGCATTATCCTGTTATAGTAAGTTGCAAAAATAATTTTATTCTTGTCATATGAGCAGGCATTTATAGAAAGGAATTTCTCTCTAAATAAAGCTATCAAAAATTAAAGAGATTGACATAACTGAATACATAGTATATTATTTCATAAAGTTTTCTGAAGTTATTCTCAACACTGAAATTACTAAAGAAATAAGATCAGCAACTTCAGCATGTTCCAGATACTTGCAGGTTTTTAAAACAAAATTTTTAATCAAATCTGAAAATTAAGGATGGAAAGAAAAATTGATTGCATAAAGCTAAAGAGGTTTTTTTTTTCTTTTTACCCCCCTTCCCAAATGCATAATGATGAAGATGTTAACAAATTAGCAGATATGATAGAAGATAGTTCGGAAAGTAGTAGAAGTATTGATTATGCAGAAAAATTTCAAGTTAAGTATTTCGTATCGCTGTACAGTTGTTTCAACATCTTTTCTAAACTTATGTATATATGTAGGACTATGCTGGCAGGAAAAATTATGAAAACTTGAACGATTTTGCTACTAAGAATGTGAAGCGTGCATAAGATCTGGATTTTGTTATACCTGACATGTTTTCAAAATGCAGAATTGAATTTTTCTACAAAAAAATAAATAAGAGCATGGAAATATGATATAAAATCAGGTAGAATAATGTTGGTGTTAACAACTTTTTAGAGGTAAACAAAGAAAAAAAAAAGTCGTGCATATTGGCATCGTATTACATTCAGAACATGTTCTGTCAGATTTAAGCTAGAGAATATGGGGCATTACATCTGGATTTTTTCTCTCTTAAGGTAATTATTCAGTAATGCAGCTTGATGAGCATTATTGTTCATTAAGATGAGATTGTTACCAATTGTACCCCTAAACAACTTGGCATAAGGATCAAGAACTTTACTTTTGTGTATTTCAGCATAGTAAACATTTCAGTTGTAATAGTAAAAATCTGTAAAACATTGTGGCCATTTAGAATGATTGTTTGCCTGTATGAGTATTGCACATTACTTTCTTGGTTAGTTTTAGGTTTATTGCTTGTATTTTGCTCCCTCTGCAACATGGCTAGAATTGTTCTCCAAACAAAAATGAGTGACATCTGTAAACAGAACTTGGTTCCATCATCCAATAAGCATCTCTACACCAATGCAACTATGTACATTCACAGCTTGAGTTAGTGGGATATAGATCACAAATTTCTTTGCATATAGTTCTTTCTAATGCAACCTGTCATGCTTGGTTTTTCTGGATAGTCGAGATACTGTGAAAGTTTATTGCTTGTATTTTGCTCCCTCCACATTGCAACATAGCTAGAATTTTCTCCAAACAAAAATGAGAGTCGTCTGTAAACGGAACCTGGCTCCATCATCCAATAATCATCTCTGCACCAATGCAACTATGCATATTTCACAGCTTGAGTTAGTGGGATATAGATCACAAATTTCCTTGCTTATAGTTCTTTCTTAGGCAACCTGCCATGCGTGTTTTTTCTGGATAGTTGAGATCCTGTAACTCCAGCGAAATCAAATCCTTTGCAGTCTGAGCTGATGCCATTTGTCTATTTAATAAAGAAAACGTTGCCAAATAACAGTCTACTGTGACATGTTTTTGACGTTGATCGCTTTCTTTGCTAACATCGCCAGTGTCTTAAGGGCCTTTCACGCTTGATACTCAACGACGCTATCGGAGCTAACCGGCGCGTGGAACGCGGCTCTATCTAACCTAGCTCGTTCACACTTACTGGAAGCGTCCACTAGCGA
>KK112332.1:142770-167126 GCA_000611955.2 Stegodyphus mimosarum
TCTCCCAACTCGCCGCTTAACCAGCCAATCCAATGCGCTGAACTTGTTTCTCCCACTCTTTTCTTTGTGGGCGCCAGATTATTTTTTTCGCGTTCGCTTCAGCAGCAAGGGAATTACTCAGCGAGCGTGGATTGTCGCATTCTGTTTTTTTTGCTTTTTTGTTTGCACGTGCTACGAATTTTCTTAATACGTCGTTGTTACAAAATGAGTTCAAAAAAACCGTATTCTCAATATTTTCGGCCTGCCTACAAAGCCGAATTTTCAACAATTAAAGAATCCTTCAAAGGAATTAATTATGCATTTTGCAACGTGTGCGTGTGTGACTTCATAATAAGTCACGGTGGAAGAAGCGACATTGTGAAGCATGTTAAGTCTAAAAAGCATGTAGTTAATGCTTCAACTTCGACAACGTCAAAGAAAGTGGATGATTTTTTTTCAAATTCGGCTACGAATTCGGATGCCGATGTCATTTTGGCAGAGTGCTTGTTTAATGCATTCCTCTCATCGAACACAACGTGCCGCTAAGCGCTGCCGATCACGCCGGTCAACTTTTCAGACGGATGCTTCCCGACTCCAAGATTGCTCAGAAATATGCTTGTGCTCGCACGAAAACATCTTCTATTCTGAACGAAATTGCTTGCGATGCAAAGTAAAACGATAGCTGCACTCCAGAATTCAGCATTTTCGGTGTCAATCGATGGCAGCAACGACAGCGATTGGAAGCTTTATCCCATCGTTGTCACATATTTCTGTGATGTTTCTAATGAAATGAAAACTCATCTTTTGCGTCTTCCATTTTTAAATGGAGACGCTACGGGGAAAAATATTGCCTCCTTGGTAATTAATGAGTTGTATAAATTGTTATTTTTTTAATATCAAAGCATGATATTAATTCTTCGTGTTCTTCTGAATTTTGGAGAAATCTTCTGAATTTGGGGGAGAAATCTTCTGAATTTTTATAAATTTTAAAAAATGAAAAATCTGCATAAATGTATGCATGTTTCTCGCATTGTGATAAAACCTAGAGCCATCGAATTTTGAATGACGTAATCCTACTGCGAATATGGGCATCTGGAAGCCCTAATTTTGAATTTGAAATTTGCTTTATTATCGATTTTATGTTTTGTAACATTTCAACGAATTTCTGATTAACAAACTAAATGATTTCAAAGCGAGCAATGGCAACACTGTACGAAAAAAAAACATTTTTATCTCCAGCTCACGAGACTTGCGGAAATTCTAAAGATATGTTCATTTTAAAATGATTTTGCGATATTGATTTTGAACTGAATTTTATGGTTTGAGTACGTAGTACATGATATTTAATAAAAAAAAGGTAGCACACGAAACGTTAAAAAAACGCGCCTTTGGACGTAATTTAAAATCTGAAATCTTTCAGATTTTTTTTTTAAATTTTTTTTTTATTTATTTATTTTTTAATGGTTTGAAACGTATGATGGGCAGAAGCAACGAAAATGTATTTTGTTGCGGTGTTTTGTTCTTGGTCATATAGTATATAGGTTCCAAATCATCAAAAATTATTTAGAAAAATAAAAACATTTTCATTATTATATTTTATTGTTATAATTTAATTATTATTTGAAGGAATAACCAGTGCCTTTCTTTTTATGATGAGAAAAGTTCAAAAGAAAGAAAAATATTACATTAACGCTTTTGTCTATGCTTCATTTGTTTTCACTACTTTTAATTCCATTGCTAATTTTATAATACAATTAGATATATTATCTGAGATCATTGGTATCAGTAATTTAATTCTCAGGATTCAAAATCTAAACGCAAAAATAGTATTAAATGGAAAAGAAAATTACTTACTATTCGATGAAGATGATCTGAAACCATCATCCAAGCGCATTCTTTCTATATTTTATTTTTGTAGTCCTTAACCCTCTAAGCGGCCGAACCGTATATATACGTCTAACCAAAATTTTGCTCTAAGCGGCCAGCAGCATATATACGCTCTTGTTTTGTTTTCCTTCCCCCCAGCAATTGTACTAACAGGCCCCCCTGCTGGAAGGGTTTCGCTATTTTGAAATTTTGGGGTTACTGCACGCAACTGCTATATCGCCAAAAAATCTATCTATGTTTCGCTCGTATTTTTAATACTGCTACCGAATTGATAAAGAGAATGGGAATACTTTCAACAAAATAAAAATGGAATTTATTTCTTCATCCAGTATCTGATATGGAGAAGAAAATAATTGACTAATAAAAACGTTAGCCTCTTTTCAATGAAAATCTGGTTTGACAGTTTGAAACTAATATATAAATCCAGAGTACTTATTCGAAGGTCTTTTTTTATTTTAGGATCGAATATCCACAACACAATAAATTGAACTGAATCATTAAAATAAATTTTAAGGATTTAATTCACCTTTTTATTTAATGAAGATTTCTTTTAATAGAAGCATATCAGTATTGTGTTGAAAGTTATGTATACAATAAATGTTTTAATGACAGACTTCTGACAGCATAAGATTGATATTTACGTTATAAACCTAGAAACATCTTTACTGTCTGAAATACTAGAATCATAAACAGGGTTAAAAGAATGTTTAATAATCGTAAGCTTTAAACTGATGCTAGTTGAAACCAGGGCTGATGTCGCGGCAGAATTAAAAGGCGGGAAAATTTTTAGAATTTAGAAAAACACTGAGCAACAAAATTTAGGGATGCCAAAAAATTTTAGAATTTCTGTAATACTCTGGGCAGCTGTGTTTAGAAGCTTCAAATGTTTTAAAATTTGGTAATGCAAGAGGCAGCAAAACTTTAAACCCTCAGAAGGTACGCAGGTCGACAAAATGCCTAGCGCCGGCCATGGTTGCAACGCTTCGTTGTATGTTAGAGGTTCTGAACTTGTTCAGTAAGCAAAGTGATTTTTATTAAATATGAAAATAAGTGAGTAATAAAGTAAATTTGTTCATTTTATTCTGAACAATTTTTACTAAGCTTCATGTATTATTATTATTATTTTATCAACAGCTGATACTTAAAAGATCTTTCACTACATGTTTTGAAGGCTGTAGATGAATTCATCTCCGCAGTAAAATATAGCATAATGAACATATATTTAAATATGTTTCGTATATGTTTGGAAAAACCAACTATTTTTCGTAACAGCAATCTTGCAAATAAAACGCAATTCAAATCCGAATATAAAATGTTATTTTTTCTTTCTGTGTAATGATGTCGCCTCTCCCTCTAATAATTTTATTTTCTTTAGCTTCAGCAAACTGATGTGAATCAAATCTTAGATTAGGTTGTCTCTTGACTTGGGAATTACATAGTTAATTCTAACCACAAGCTTAATTAAAATAACTTTGAAGCTCATGCAGTTTGTTTGTAGGATTGTTTCATATTTACGTTTTGTTTAACATAGCGCCAGAACGCTGAAGTAACTTTTCCAATTTTCTTCTTTTTTTCTTCTCATTTAAAACTGCAGCTGTGACATGAATGCGAGCCATTTTTTCTTAAAAGGCTTTCTATAAAGATGTCCACGTGAAGGTAAAAGCCTTTCCGTGCATTGCTATTTAACATTATCGAATCAGTATATAAGCACGGGCGTCTAGTGATTATCCAATCAGTATAAAAACGTAGTCGTTTAGTACTTATGTGTAAAAAAATTTTATACTTTGTTACAATATCTTGTAAAAAGTGTTGCTTAAACACTGTCATAAAGCACCAAAGCCAAGGGGGGGGGAAATGAGGTTCTCATTGTCCTTACAGCTGTTGTTAACAGGATCATTATTTTGTTTTCAGGCTGAAGTTTGACGGAGGACGAAATATGTCGAAAGAAATTAATGCTGTCAGAACAATTTCTGTTTGCGTAGTTAAAAAGATTCATACAATATGCGCGAACTATATTAATGACTTTCTTCTGCAGGATTCTTATAGAATGATTTGTAATACTCATTTAGAAGACAGATCTGATATTTGACGAATTCGCATTCAATTTTATCTTCTTCTCGGTATTATTAAATTGAATAACGCAATTCAACTTTTCCTTGAAATCATTAATTTAATTTGTAAATGTTTTGCAACACTAAACTACTAATATTATTAAAATTCCCAGCCTTAGTTAAACCACTAAACGACTGACTTCTCATGTATAGATTCTCGGCTCCGGTGTTTGTGTTTTTTAACGCCTTTTTAATACCTAACTTTGGAACATTGTGGTTTTACTGGCCATCAGCATAAAAACAATATCCTGCTCTCGCCAGTTCCTAATGTAGTCCCATGTAGGGCCTGACAAAGAAAAAACCTGAAAGGAGTTTTCTCTCGTGGAGGTGGAAATGTGCTGTGAGAAAGAGAAAAAAGAAGCTCCTTGCTCCTGTACTGTTACTTCTTAGATGCATTCCGCAAAGCAGAAGCTGGAGGGAGGAACTTCGAATGACTTGTGTAGAATAGCCAAACTTCAGTTAAGCACTTAAAATGTTCAGAAGATCCAAATTAAATTAGATGATAAAAAGGATGTCAGAAACACTTGAATTGGAAAAACAATGTCACTGCGCGTCTGGGTTGTTCCTTGAGATAGTGCCGACTTCTGATTTTTTAACGGAATCTGAACTCAAGAGATGGGCGGGGAAGGGGCGGAGGAATTTGTCTTCAGCCAGGATTTCGTAAGTAAGAATATCCGTGAATTTAGCGAGATTTTCGTTGATAATATTATTAAAAAAGTTGTTGTTTATTCTGCTGAGGTAGTCTTGAATAGTATCCATTTTCAAGTCGGAGTGGAGGGTCTTATTCCGAACATAGTAAGAAGCTTTTGTGATGATTCTTAAGCACTTTATTTTGAAGCACTTGGAGTTTGCTAATCTCGTTCGCTGTGTAGTTTTCCCAGGCTGGAGAAGCATACGTGAGAATGAGTCGGATTACAGCCTCATAAATTCTCTTTTTCAGTCTGAGGGAGAGGTTCTCATTCTTTAGAAGAGGGAAAAGCCTGCAAATGATCCCGTGTGCATTTCCGCTTACTCTAAGCATATGATCCTTCCAATTGTAGTTCATGTTCAGGGTAACTCCCAGATAATTTGCTTTATCAACTCTAGGGATGATTTTGCCAAAAAGTTTAACCCCAGTTCTGACACGTTCCCTCTGTCTGCGATTTCGAATGAGTAGAATCTTGGATTTTTCTGGCTGAATACACGTTTTCCAACGACTGCACCGCTCCTCAATAGCAGGGATTTGAGCTTGAATTCTTGACAAGGCATAATCGGGGTTTAGAGACTTGGTGGTTAACGCTGTATCATCAGCGTAGCTGGCAGTGAGAACATTCGTATCCTCGGAAAAGCATGGGAAATCGTTGGTATAGATGATGTTGGTATAGATAGAAGGCCTAAATTTGACTCTTGAGGAATACCTGCATAAATATTTTTGACACATGAAGTTGCACTTCCAAGTTTAACGGTGAAAGTTCTATTTTAAAGGAAGGACTTGATAATGAGTATCAGATTCCTTGGGAATCTGAGAGGAATTAGCTTATAGATCAGCTCTGGATGCCAGACGCGGCCAAAGGCCTTCGCCACGTCTAGCATCAGGATAGCAACACTCATTTTGTTGTGCATAGCCTCGCCGATGAACTCCGTAAGCCTAACTAACTGCGTAGTAGTAGAGAGTCTTTTCCGGAAACCGTGCTTGTGATCAACGAAAAAATCCAAGTTTTCTTTCATTCTGAGATAAATAATACATTCCAGGATGTTGCTTATAGAGGACAGCAGGCTGATGGGTCTGAAGTTTGCAGGGTTATCCTGTGTTTTCCCTGGCTTAGGAATGATCAGGATGCGTGCTTGCTTCCAGAAAAGCGGGAAATAATTTTGATACAAACATGCATTGAAAATGCCTGCTAATTTGCATATGGCCTTAAAAGGCATGTTTTTCAGCAACTGGTTCGCGATCTCGTCCTTTCCTGGAGCTTTCTTTAATTTTAGTCCCTTAATAATGTTCTGCACTTCGCGCGGCCTGGTAAGCTTGATAGAAGGTTCCGTTGAAAGGGAGTGCAGCCATTGATCGTTAAGGTAATGAATGAACTTGAATGTCCGAACTATAATCTGAAGGGAAGGAATTGCGAATGAACTGTTTAGAAAGGTGTTTCGCAAATAGTTCCGCTTTGTCCTGATCGGAGTAAGCAAATCCGTTATCGCATTTGAGCGGCTTTCTAGCAGAGCAGAGGCGTTTTAGTGTCCTTGTATGACACCAGGTTCGTCGTCGATCTTTTCCATCTTATCCTGTCATAAGCTGGAAAGATGAGCCTGAATCTTTTGCTTGATTTTCCTATTAGCCTGTTAATTTGGGTTTTGATAGCAGGATCCCTGGTGAGATTGAATTCCTTTCAGGGATGATTTCGAAAGCAGATTATTTCGCGAATATTGGCTGGAAGCGTGTGCTCATGTCTGACACGGTCAACCTCAGTCGTAGTTAGGGACTTAGCAGAATGCAGGTACGAAGTAAAATTTAAAGCGCGTTCAATATCCGAAGGGCTTTGCAACGAGTCACAATTAAAATCAGTGGTCATCAAAATATTATGATAAAGATCCCAATCGGTACGCTTAATTAGCAGAAAATTCTTAGCATTTTCCGCTCCAAAGTAAGCAAGTATTGGCACATGATCAGAAGACATGTTCCATGTTACCGCAATCAATATCTAAATACCGCAAAAAGGCAACTAAAGTTCTTACAGGTAATGATTTTAGGAACATCGAGACCTGATTGTAAGACAACAGATCCAATCCGATCCAGATCACTGAATATTGGTATTCAGTACTCCTATCAGATCATGAATATTGGTATTAAACCGGGGTTAAAACCGCAGAGAATGGGATTGCTACCTTGTCGTTTTCGTATTTTTTCTCAAAAGCAACAAGAAGGGCTAGTTGCCCTAGAAATTCCTCCACGTAGGCGTCCTTTCCCTTAAGCAAAATACACTGGTGTGCAAAAATTAAGGACGAAGTCGAAAAATTAGCATATCAGCTGAACGAAGAGGCAGAGCGGACAGAAAGACCAATCAGGAGATTAAGTAAGGTGATGTACGGTAGCACATGCGCAGATATGCAGATAGACGTAATGGGGGAGTGTCTGAGTAGTATAAAGCATGTTGTCGGTGTAAGATCAGTATTTCTGGCAAAGAGATTGCACGCCGTATAGCAGTTAAAATCACACCGAGTTGCTGCCTCAGCGAGAAATGGCGAATAATCAATCTGTTAGACGACATCTGGATGCTTTTACCGGAGGTCGAATCATTGGGAAGTTGGAGGAAAGCCTCAGTGTGACAAATGTGGCTGCAGAGTTCGGAATTGCTCACAGCATAGTTTCACGACTTTGGAGACAATTTCAAACTACAGGAACAGCTATCCGGGGGTTTAGTAGTGGTCGTCCACGAGGAACCACACCCGCAGATGACCGGTATATTGCCTTACAGGCCAGAAGAAACAGGCGGCAGACAGCGGGAGAAATCGCTAGACACACGACACAGGCGACTGGACGACCGATATCGCGTTTTACCGTGGCCAGAAGACTGCACGGTGGTGGTCTGTTTGCACGACGCCCTGTACGGTGTGTACCTCTAACGCCTGCCCATCGGAGAAGGCGTTCTCTGTGGTGCCGGGAACACCGGAATTGGAGAGACAATGAATGGGGACGAGTACTCTTTACAGATGAGAGCAGATTTAGTCTGAGTTGCGATTCTAGACACATACACATCTGGACAGAGCGGGGAACACGCAATAACCCCTTCAACATCATCAAAAGGGACTGTTTTGGAGGTCGCGGAGTTCTCGTTCGAGCAGACATAATGCTTGGTAGCCGGACCGACCTTCATATCTCCCAAGGAGGTTCGTCACCTGGGACTGCTATTGTAACGAGGTTCTTCTTCCTTACATGCGTCTTTTCACAAGGGCTATGGGTCCTCAGTTCCTCTTCATGGACGACAACGCTCCACCTCATCGCACAGTTACTGTCGAAGAGCTGTTGGAGAGTGAAGATATTGAACACATGGATTGGTCGGCAAGGTCTCTGGATCTAAATCCCGTCAAGCATGTACGGAACTTACTAGGGAGACCCGTGGCAGCACGTAACTTATCGCCAGTAACGATTCCGAAACTGCGATTGGTGCTACAAGAGGAACGAGCAGCAGTGTCTCAACAGCTCATTAACAACCACATATCCAGCATGCACAAATGATGTGAAACCTGCCTAGCAGTCAGGGGAGATCATATCCCCTATTAAAGACCGGATTTTTCTTGCTGGACACCCATCACAGGGATGTTTCGGCTTTCAGTCGCATTGCGCTCCATGCTACTTTTTCAATAAAGCTTCTTTTTATCCCTCTGATTTCTCTTTTAGTAAGTGTTGCTTACATTACTCATGTCCTTACGTATTGGGGATCTTACGGTATTAAATGTGTTGATTTGGAAAGCTTTTGTACAAAGTTATATTGAAAAAACCGTCTCGTCCTTTATTTTTGCACACTAGTGTAGTCCTCGTATGCTACGTCATGTAACCGAAAACTCACGAAAAGTTATGTACGTTCATCACATTCAATTAAATAAACAATCAAACCTAATCATAGTGCTTATGGCCTATTTCAGAAGGTATTCAGACTAAAAGAAACATATTACTAATGCGTTGTAAGTGTTACAGGAACTGAATTTTTTATAGCAATGAGAAAATTGTAATCTATTGGATATGCATTAAAGAAAAAACGGAAATTGTAAGTTATGATTTCATGTCAAATTATATAGATAAATCTTTAATTAAAAATATATATTTATAACAAAAACAAGATCAAAAGAAGAAAATATTTCAATTTTCCAATTTCATTGTAAAGAAATAGGAAAATGCAATTAAGACTTTGATATGCTGTAAAAACTCCTCCAGTTTCATAGTGTCGATCGAGCGGCAATGTCGCTGACACTGGTACTTTGATCTGGGTTTAAATCCTGGAGAACGGGTGGGTTGCGTGGGAGTTTTAATAGTTTTCTCTTGTGTAACGTAAATACCAGATATTTCTCTTAAAACGTCCTCCACGAAAGCATGCTTATTCATAGGCAAAAAGCCTTGAGTTACTTTCAGTCTCTTAATTTGTAGAGTCATTAGTGTTATTCATGTTGGAGTCATTAGTGTTCTCGAATGTTGGACCTCTCGAATACGAGAATGCTTCCAATTACACCACGAAGGCATGCAGAAAGGAGGAAAAAAATACCTTATTAAATTAACCTAAGCTAACTATCATAGTATCCAAACTGTGTTATACTGTTCTAAGGAAGGCAGTGAAGAAGTTTTTATTCGTAGGAAGGTTGAGTTGTTCTAAATGAATTGTAAAAAATGTATTATAACTTACTGTTTCTATTTGATGATGGAAGGGGCAGTCAAATTTTGAATTTTGGTCTTTTCATTTGAAAGGAAGAGAAATAATTAAAAGTAGCAAAACTTTTTTTATTTGTGGAAATTTTGATAGTGTTCGAAGTGGTTTTCACGTTTTTAATACTGAGATTGAAAGCCTCTCCATTGAGCTAAATGTTGTTGTTCTGCTGTTATGCTTATTCCCGTAGTAAAGTAAAATAAACTACTGAAATACTATGTCCTTTGATTGTAATCGATTTTGAAGTTACAGTTTTATATTTGCGCATTTGAAAATACAATTATTTTAAAGATTTTGTTACTTTTATGAAAATAAAAGATCCAGTGTTTACTGGAAGAGAAATATGATTTATCATTTCA
Source organism: Stegodyphus mimosarum (assembly GCA_000611955.2). NCBI lineage: Eukaryota > Metazoa > Arthropoda > Arachnida > Araneae > Eresidae > Stegodyphus > Stegodyphus mimosarum. The sequence goes on from KK112332.1 coordinate 152,500, forward strand.
ACATACACAGAAACAAAGAACAAATTAGAACGCACTTCAGGATGTCTGCAGTCATTGCACATACACTGGTGTGCAGAAATTAAGGACGAGACGGTTTTTTCAATATAACTTTGTACAAAAGCTTTCCAAATCAACACATTTAATACCGTAAGATCCCCATTACGTAAGGACATGAGTAATGTAAGCAACACTTACTAAAAGAGAAATCAGAGGGATAAAAAGAAGCTTTATTGAAAAAGTAGCATGGAGCTCAATGCGACTGAAGGTCGAAACATCCCTGTGATGGGTGTCCAGCAAGAAACATCCGGTCTTTAATAGGGGATATGATCTCCCCTGACTGCTAGGCAGGTTTCACATCATTTGTGCATGCTGGATATATGGTTGTTAATGAGCTGTTGAGACACTGCTGCTCGTTCCTCTTGTAGCACCAATCGCAGTTTCGTAATCGTTACTGGCGATAAGTTACGTGCTGCCACGGGTCTCCCTAGTAAGTTCTGTACATGCTTGACGGAATTTAGATCCAGAGACCTTGCCGACCAATCCATGTGTTCAATATCTTCACTCTCCAACAGCTCTTCGACAGTATCTGTGCGATGTGTCTGATCTTGTCTGTGTGTATGTGTCTAGAATCGCAACTCAGACTAAATCCGCTCTCATCTGTAAAGAGTACTCGTCCCCATTCATTGTCTCTCCAATTCCGGTGTTCCCGGCACCACAGAGAACGCCTTCTCCAATGGGCAGGCATTAGAGGTACACACCGTACAGGGCGTCGTGCAAACAGACCACCACCGTGCAGTCTTCTGGCCACGGTAAAACGCGATATCGGTCGTCCAGTCGCCTGTGTCGTGTGTCTAGCGATTTCTCCCGCTGTCTGCCGCCTGTTTCTTCTGGCCTGTAAGGCAATATACCGGTCATCTGCGGGTGTGGTTCCTCGTGGACGACCACTACTAAACCCCCGGATAGCTGTTCCTGTAGTTTGAAATTGTCTCCAAAGTCGTGAAACGATGCTGTGAGCAATTCCGAACTCTGCAGCCACACTTGTCACACTGCGGCTTTCCTCCAACTTCCCAATGATTCGACCTCGGGTAAAAGCATCCAGATGTCGTCTAACAGATTGATTATTCGCCATTTCTCGCTGAGGCAGCAACTCGGTGTGATTTTAACTGCTATACGGCGTGCAATCTCTTTGCCAGAAATACTGATCTTACACCGACAACATGCTTTATACTACTCAGACACTCCCCCATTACGTCTACCTGCATGTCTGCGCATGCGCTACCGTACATCACCTTACTTAATCTTCTGATTGGTCTTTCCGCTCTGCCTCTTCGTTCAGCTGATATGCTAATTTTCCGACTTCGTCCTTAATTTTTGCACAGCAGTGTATTCTCTAAAATACATCAAACATAAATGCCTTGATTATATAATGAAATTCACGGATTTGATGCAAGGTTAGAAGACTTTTGCAATAACTTTCTTCATTAGTGACTTCAAAGCGATATCTAACGATATAGGTGTAGAACTGCAATTAAAAAGCGCATAGGGTAAGTGATTTTATAGAAGAATGACACCATAAGCTTTAATTATTTTGTCGGTGATGGGATTTAAAATTTCAGAATTAATGAAATTAACTGAAAAAGAAGCTATACAAAATGATTATTTTATTTATCCATGTTATTTGCATTTACAGAATAAAAGAAGGAAAAGAATAATAGTGGAAAGACTTAGATATTATTCTGAAACTATATTTTCGTTCAAGAATGTGTTCCTAGAATTTATAACAAAAAAAAAAAAAAACGCTTTTATAGGGAAACCTTTTTTAACCTTGAAAATACAGGATCGTAAAACTGAATTTTGGATTTTTTCAGTGCACTGAATTAGGCGAAATTCTTCTCAGTTCTACTTTTATTCGCATATTTAGTTTGTGGAGACATTAGTTTATTTAGAAGCAGGAGAAATGAATAGTGAACAACACCTTCGCCTCGACTCGAACCACGGACCTCTGGAATACGCGCCCAGCGTGCTGATCACTACACAACGAAGGCATGCGAAGAAGGCGGGAGAAAGATAAGTTTTAGTCTTACGTAAAAGTTAGAAATACTTAAAGGATTAATTAAAGAAACTGAAAAAAAATTATATTTTGGAAGTTTTCTGTGTGTGCATATAGGAATTAAGAAATATTTCAATTAATTTATCGTTTTTCAGGATATGATTTAAAATTATCATTATAAAGTTGTAATATGGAAAAGAAATTTTTAATGAATAAAATCATTCAAAAATCTAGATAATCTAATAGTTTGTCTGAAAAGAGTTCATTTATGTGCCAGGCTTTTCTCTTTAGATGATCTTTTATCACTGCATAGTACTTCATGACACAGTTTTCTTTTCGTAAATCTCTCTCTAGCGACGGGGGGGGGAGCATTGAGGGTTATTTTTGTCTGAGAAAAATATTTATAATAACGAGGAATAGAAAACTGAGCATTAAAGTTAAGATTTTGGTAGCAAAAAAGAAAAATGCAAAACTTGTAAAAACTGAATGTCACAGGAAAAATTTTAATTTACTATTCTATCATATAAATTTGTTGGAATCAACGTGCTTTCAGTTACCACGTAAAGAAACATTTTTTATGTAGATTTAACACGTAGAAATAGTAATTCAAGTTGGTATATAATTGGTAATAATTTAAGTCAATGTCGTTTGAAAGCAATGTTAATGCCAGTCAGAAAACGCTATTGATTAGAATATAAATTGAAGTAATTAAAGCTAAAATAAGCAAAATTAGTAGTTTATTAAACTGTATGCTAAAGTAATGTGTTTTTATTTAGTAAATAAATTACATACATTTTTATTTGTATAATGCGATGAGTAGAAAATTTTTGATGACCGTATCTTTTTCTCTGGGTCTAATTATTAGTCATATTATTCTTTCTGTTACGTAATACAAGTGAGTAATGGTACAAAAATTATAGTCGAATCAAAACGTAATTTTCTATAAATTTTATGTTTGAAGAATAACTACAATTTTTATGCTGATTTTGTGAACTATTTTAATAAAACATGAAGAAATAAGAGTAAATAATCTTCCAAATAAAAAAACCAAAAAGGCAAAGCAATATCAATTTTAAACACATATTCATAAAATACATACGCTGTTTAAATCTGGCTTAGTTACGCAGCCAACGCGGTGATAACCGTTAAATCTGGTATACATTCAATTCTTGTCATAACATGCTCATGGACCTTATAAGGTCCACGCTCCGCTTAACGACGATCATACCGCCATTGCCACCAGATCACTTACGGCCGTCCTTGCGATACGTGCCCTGCAGAATTAATGCCTGATATTGAAAATTGATGTACGCGTTGGCGTATATCGATAAATGCGGCAAAATCCCAACTATTAGATATTAGAAGAAAACAAAGATGTAGAAGACTTAATGAAAAGATTAAATTATTTGGCACTGAGGTACCTTTAGTATCTAAGGCTACATACTTAGGAGTGACACTTAATAATAAGCTAACTTGGAAAGACCATATTAACCGTGTCAGAAGCAAAGCATTAAGTGTAATTACTTGCCTACTCCCACTTATTGGAAGAAATTCAAGCTTAAGCTTAGTAAAGAAAAGGCATTTATATATTGCTGTCATAAGGCCCATTTTCTCTTATGCTTCCCCGGCCTGGGCGGCTTACTCTAAAAAAGATGTTGAAAAACTTCAGATTACGCAAAACAAAGTCTTAAGACTTATCACAAATGCCCATTTCTACGTATCTAATGAGACCTTACACAGAGACCTGAGGATTGAATATGTAAATCATTATTTACATAGAATGAATGCCAACTTCTTTAAATCTGCCTTATTATGTAAACATCTTCAACATTTCCATGTTCTAGACTACATAGCCTTAGATGAGGATTACAACATCAGGCCATATGCGGCTCACTTACTAAGGGATCTGAATTTCCCAACTTAGTAGTTGTTAGAGCATTGCTTCAACTTCTACATATGTAAATAGGCTTTCGTTATTTATCCTAGTTATCATATTTAATCAAGAATTTCAATGTTTATTATCATTTTTTATGTTATATTTCATGTATTAATTCAGTATTTGTATTGTATTGTATTGTATTGTATTGTATAACTAAAGTTTAATAAATTGTGTTACTTTCATGTGCACTGGTTAGGACGCAGACATGTACTAACGCGGCTCAGCCGCAGTCAGGATTTTAGTTAGGACTTCTCTCTACATTGCAGGACTTTGGTTTATTGCAACCTTGCGGTGCAAACGGCATCTCCTTCATACCACATATTTGGTTTTATTTAATTTAAGGAAATTGCACGTCAGGGGCTCTATGCAATTCCTCAGCGAGCTGGATAAGTTGCCCATAATTGGCAATATCCCAGCAATAGTTGTCCAGACTAGACTAGACTAACAACGGTCATTTGAGTGGGGGGGGGAGGTAACTAAAGAGAGCGAAATGACTGTCGCTTTTAGCATTAATCTGATTACAGAATGGGCAGAAGGAATAGTAGAATTTGGTTTCTTTTCAAGACTTGAGAAGTTTTTAGTCGAGGGTCTTGGCAACTAAGGTCACTAGTCAATTATCCCATATAACGGGATGCCGCTGGATATCGGCAATTAGATTACTATCTTCGCTCATATCGTCAGCCATGTTGTTTATTTAACTCAGCGCGCTTCTACTGCTAATGATGATTTGAAATACTCTTCTGATTGGTCGGTTCCATGTGTCAACTAGCTCCGTTTTGCGTGAAATTCAGATTTGGTAAAAGTTTATAATTGGATGCCTCTTGTTTTTTGGCGATTCTGTTTTGACGCCAAGATCGGCGCCAATAAGGCACAATTTCAAGATGGCCGCTACACAAAACCAAAACAAAAAGTCAAAGAATTTCACAAACTCCGTATTCATGTGTAAGGTTTCTCCTTCAATCTCTTGACCTTTTTCGTGAGCATAAACTGTGAAACCTTATGTGGAGGACAGTGAGCAGATCTAGGCTATGTCCTTTAGTGTTGCAGAAACTACAAAGTCAGAAGGAGGGTTTAAAAGTGACCCTTTAATTCAAATATTTACAACTCTCCAAATTGAGAGTAAGCCACTACTTGGGCTGAACTAAAATAATATTAAAATAAAGTGTGTTAACAAATTCAATTCCCTAACTTAATTCTACGTAGGACGGCGAGGGAAGCTTACTCTTAGTGAAATGCAACAATGCGAATTTCACTAGCAAACACTAGTAATTTCAAATGCCTATAAAGGCGAACTTTCAGTAGACAGAGGAAATCTTGGCGCGCACAGCCTTACGGCGATAAATCCAAGGCACTGTTTTTCCCCTCGTTAACTCCTGCCTTTTAACTGCTAACAGATATATGCGATTTGCATAAATATCTCACTCGCGCTAAATTCGGGCAGCAACTGAAACTTTGAGAATTCGATAGGAAAGTTCAAACTAAAAATAATTTGGTTAATTAAAATAATGAATGCTACACATGTACACATCGACCTATTTTCACTTAAAAAAACACCAGAGAATTGCACAAACTAGTCATTGCACATTGCCTTGACTTTGTCCATGTGCACATCGATTTATTTTCAATTAAATAAATCAAGAAGTTAAAACCATGTTAAAACTCTCATGGTAACCAGAAATGGGGTTTCATCACCAAAATTGAATAAAAGTTTTCGCCAATCGAAAGGGCACACAATTCTACACTAGAGCCTCAGATTTTTCAGCTGGGTCCGTAGTGTTAAAAAACTGTTTTTTCCTAGCTAATCGGTTGTGTCGGATGTGTTCATTAGCTCCGCTATGTACCAGTGGGAACGGCGCCTTAAATTTTTCCAGATTCTTGATAACAAGGCTACTCTTAACTGCTTTAACTTAGACTGCTTGTCGTGCTTTCAATCTTCCTATCGCACATTGCTCCTCACAATCCAGTGCCACCTTTAGGATATGAAAAAGTTCTCATGTTATTTGAAATTAGAATTTTAAGGTAGGTATTCAAATTCCAAAGCAAAAAGTTTGCATATTTCAGTGTAATAAAGGTAAACAGTAACCTTGAGTTACACCTTTCATTAGCCTTCAGTTACTAGAATTAACGTAAATACTTTTTTATAGTAGTTCCTTTAAAATTTCAGTCAAAAAAATTGTGTTTGTAATTTTTTGTTAACTACTTAAAAACTTTTAGGCAGTTGTTTTTGTACTCAAACTTGTTTTTTGTTAAATAATAGATTGTATTTTAATAATGATGAAACATAGTATGTACGTTGTACTTATGTTGTTACTCGTACTTATGTTTTCTTCTTAAAATAATATTGCAAAAAAGAAGGCAGCTGTATAAATTGGTAGTCTCAAATTCGCAAGACATAGTCAGACCTCAGAGCAATTTTCTGTGGCTCGCAAATGCATTTTAAATATGTATTTGTTGCAAATGCAGCGTTTATAGTTTTTAGCGATGTGGACTGAGTTTATGCATACGATTGTTGTTGAAGTGAAAAAAGATGGAATAGATAGATTGGGTTTTGTTGTTACTGTATGTTTGTGTGCCAGGCCATATGTGTAGGAATAAATGTGGGAGAATTTTCCACACTTATATAGTCAGTAAATTTAGTTTGACAGCTGGTGGGGCTTCAGTATGCTGAAGTTTTGAGGTTAAGATAAAAAGTAAGTTATTTAGTAATTAATTCACCATATTGGAATAAGTGAAAATTTAATATTTATTTTTCACTGTGTTTGAAAATGTAAACAATAGAAATTTCTTTCTGATTCCAAGTATAATATTTGAATGGTTACTGAATTTTTTTCTTGTATGTTTTGATAAATAATCAATAAGTGAAATTTATTTTATTTTCTTTATTTTTTAAAAAAGTGTTCTGGCCCATCAGCTGCTTTCAGATCAAGCATTCAGCTTGCATCTAATTTGAGTTTTAAACTCTTGGCGTAGATAATTGCTTTAATTTAATCAGTTCTGCTTGCTCATATATCCTTAATTTTCATATAAAGAAATGTGTACGAACCCTGGTTAAATGTAATAATAGGAAATAGAGAATCATTTTTTGAGTTCTTTAATATCTTGAGTTTTGTTTTGAATTTAGTTGAAAAATGAATCCAGATTCATCATGATATAAAGTAATAGGTAAAGCAAATCTTAACGAGCAGAGTATTACTGAGAAAAATTTTGAATTAAAATTTTTAACGTGATTATCAGTTCCTATCATTGACATTAGCAGAAGCAACTATAGACCCTAGGACCTGTTCCATGGTGGCTAAATATAGTTTTGACAGAAGCCGTCTGTTATTCATGAACCTCAGCCAAAGGTGAACCCTGCAGTCATGTACACTGCTTGCCATTCAAAATAGAACAGGAAGAAGAACATGAGGTATCGAAATTAAATTTATTTCATAGATTACACATAGAACAATGTTAATTGATTTGAAACACAACCTATTTTGAGGTAATGAAGACAAAATCAGTAATACATGTTGCCTCCACATTTATCAATACCCGCTGCTACATGCCACGAGACTGAGTGAAAAAGGCTATGGCTATGTTGTTGGTAAGTGGCAGGCTATGTTGTTGGTAAGTGGCAGGCTATGTTGTTGGTAAGTGGCAGCCTATGTGGCATGCCGGGCTAGGCATTCTCTGATTATAGAAAAGACATGTTCAAGGGCGATAGATCTGGAGAATAGGCAGACCAAGGTAACAATGCAATATGGTGGGCTGAGAAGAAAGCTTGAACATTGCATGCGATGTATGGTCGTGCATTTTTCTATTGAAATGTGACCGCAGGGAAACCTTGAAAATAAGGTAGGAGGACGGTCTACAAAATCTCAGAGATATAGCATAATTCACCCTCTGCATCTCATTTTGGAGGACTTTGGGAAGCGGGGATCAAGTCCATGAAGCATTACTTAAAGAGATGTTTAGGAACACTTATTTTCAATACTAAGAATTTTTTATATTAATAACCTAAACTGAATCCTGTCTTAATTCTAGCCGTTTGGTACCAGCGTCAAGTGATTGCAATGACCTGGAGGCCATAACACCAGGACACTTTTTAACAGGAGCGACTTTAAGCGCTCTTCCAGAGCCCAGCTAAATTCAAGAAAAACCTGAGTTGCAGTGATAGTTGGAAGGCTGTTTCAACACTTCTGGAAGAGACGGAGTAATGAGCATTTGTCCAGGTTGCAGCAGAGACCTAAGTGGTGCAAGTTGCAGCAAGATCTGAGAACTGGTGATATGGTCGTCATTAAGAACGAGAATCTACCTCCGCTACGCTGGTAATTAGGTAGAATTGTTAAAGGTGTATCCTGGTCTGGATGACAGAGTTCGAGTGATGAGTTTACACACTTCCAATGGTGAAATAAAGGAACCTATGGCGCAGCTACGTCCTTTGCCATTTAATTCATGATATTAGAGACTTTAATTTTTTATTTTTCATGTGTATTCAGTTTTGATAATTTACAGTTTTTTGTTTGAACTCTATTGGGATTTCAAGGCTGGGGATATGTTTGTTGTTATGCCAATTTTATTTCTAGACTTTGAGCTGAGGAGCGGCGCGAACTCAAATTTGTTAGGATTTTAAAAAGTGCGTTTGGAGCTTCAGGATTACTGGGAGTTGCTGGAGTTCCAAAGACGCATATGTTCTTTTGAGATGCACCTTTAGAGCAAGAGGGTTGCCGTGTTCTTGAGTCGCCAACGTGATGTTTGGAAATCCAATAAAGAGATTTGGTCAAGATTATGAATCTGAAGTTTCTTGAGTTCTACTGAAGGTAGTCGCAATTCAACATTACAGTCCACTAATCATTAACGATGGATCACACAAAGAACATTCTTCCTACCACTGCTGCACCATCACATCTTTACTCAAGGCCTTGTTGTATGTCTGTCTAACCCTGCCTCGTACCCTTTAGCTAAATATTTAGCTTCTGGATTTTCGGCGTTTTTAGTTAATAACAGTTTTGCCATAAAAAGTTCAATGGAGTTTATAAAAAAAGTAAAAAGCATTTTCCCTAGAAATTTCATCGTGGTTTCTTTTAATGTAAAATCATTATTCACCGATGTTCCAGTGGAAGGTGCACTTAAATGTCTAGAAACGAGACTAAGTGAATTTCATTTCTCCTCCTGTATCGAAATTGATGAGATATTTATTTTACTAATCTCTGTCTGAAACAAACATACTCTTCTTTCGAAAATAAATATTACAACCAAACTGAATCCGATGGGAAGCCATCTTAGTCTTATCCTTGCTGATATCTATACGCATTATTACAAATCAAAATTATTTGAAATTTTAAACCTCCCTGTTTAACTCCGCTACGTTCACTATACTTTTACCACGTTTGACAATAGTAAAGATGATTTAAATCAAGTTATTTTAATAGTGAGTTCGATTAATCCTACCATTCAGTTTGGGATATCTAATTCTCTTCCGTTTCTCGACATCTTAGGCACACGTAACATAATCACAAATCAGTACGACTTTTATTGTAAACCGTCATCTGTTTGCCTTTCATCATACTTCAGATCATCTCATTCGACTAAACAGAAGTTAACTTCATTTTATTTCTTCGTTTTCTGAGCACTTCAAGTTTGCTGCTCCAGATCGGCTCTTGATCAAAAGCTAAATTATTTAGAAGCAGTTCCTAACGATAGAAGCTTTTCATCTAACATTACTGACCAAACGGTTAAAAAATTCTCATCTCAACACATGAAAAAGCATCCTCTGGTTTTAGGTGGTGAAAATAATTCTGTTATTATTCCTTTTCCGTCATCGGTTATCTTTAAAATTGCACGCATTTTACAGAAATTCATCTTTGGGGTCATTTTTTGCTCTGTCAACAAAATTCGCAATTCCATACTTAAGGGCACCCCATTCCGGATATGAAATTCTGGGGTACATGCAAGTTCCCTTGCCAGTATGGTTTAATTCACTTGGTCAAACCAAGACAGCCTTAAACTTCGCATTAAGAAACACATAAATCTCCTATTGACGAGAAAATTACATTTTCTATATTTTTGCAATCAAAATAATTGAAGAAATATTTTCCGGCGAATTGGATTTTCTAAAGACGTTCCACATTCATAAAAATCTTTCAGTTCTAGTTAACATCCCAATTCCAATCCATCTTTACCTTCAGCTTTGAAGGAAATTATATCACATTTGTTTTTATTTTTCCCCAATAGGTAGCGTAAGTAGCTTAACTTTCGCTCATTTTTATCGCATCTTATCGCTGCCTTCTCTTTCGTTATTTATACTTCTGCAGCTGAAGAAGGAATTTCTATATTTAAGTCTTCGAAACTAGTCCTGCGAATTTATGGATATTATGCTGATTCCTGTTGCTTTAACTCCTCCAATAATAATGTGATGTTATTTGTATGTTCTTTATAAATGTTGAATTTTGTTCATCGGACAACTGTGTTGTGTGTTTCTAATAGCACGTAATGTTGATTGGATGTGAAATTTGTTGATGTTGGTTCTTCTTGAAACGGTCTTCCATTTTAGAACCATCCGTGAAAGCTAAATGATGAGATGGTAGAGATACTATTTCCTGGTAGCGACGTCTTGAGGCAGTTCTTTTTGAGCCGGGTGGCAATCGAGATAAGAGCTCCTGGGTTCTTAGTTCCCTGGGCTGAAACTGTGGTGAAAGGCATTGATCGGGATATTAAATTGTAGGATCTAGGCTCTAGTAGCTTCGACTTGTTCTTTGATGTGCAGAGGTATTCCTTTAAAACTGGCAAAGCGTAGGTAAAAGAAGTTCTGTACGTTCTTTATATATGGAGAAGAAAAATCGTTGAATACTATTAATGATCAGTCTTCTTTTCTGCCACATGGAATTAACCAGGTGACCATATTTTCTATTACGATGCTATATAGCACACATGGCCAATCTGCGGCTCTCCGACACCTTAACTGCGGCTCGCGAGCTACTTGCGATTCTTTGTCATCTGAAATGCGATTAGTTTTGAAAAAATACAGTTCAATATTTTAATAAAAATGCAATTTAAAATAGAAACCATGCAGTGTCTCGTTTCTTTATTAATCTCTAATTTAATTTCTGATATTATGCTGTAGAGACATTAGATATTTTTTGAAAACAGGAGAGATGAAAAATGAGCAATGTCCTCGCCGGGACTCGAACAACGGACCTCTCGACCTCGCGTGCGTGCTGACCACTACACCACGAAGGCATGAGAAGAATGAGGTAGATATACCTTATATGCTCCCCCTTTTAAAAGGCGACTGGGGATTAAGAAACCCAATCGCCAAATCCTGGTGGTGGATAGTCATCATCCTTTTTGTTCAGGCGTTATTGTAGAGACTTGGGTATTTTTTTAAAACAGGAGAGATGAAAAATGAGTAGTGCCCTTGCCGGGACTCGAACCACGGACCTCTCGAATACGCGCCGAGCGTCCTGACCACTACACCACGAAGGCATGCGAAGGAGACGGGAGAAATACCTTATAATGTATGTAAAAATTTGGTAGATTTCAAACTGTACACTGCTGGTTCCTCGTCAGTGCAATAAATAAAAGTGCAAATAATTCCATTTCCAGTAATTACTATTCCGGTTATATTACTTTTTGACAGGTAATGGTCATCGTAATATGCTAATACGAAGTTAATATAAAATGCAATGCTAATAATTTTATCTAATTATTCTCTCTAATAGTTTTTCTCTGAATTTAATTTTACTTCAGGCAGCATTTGCATACATTCCCATGTGATCCCATTGTTCACAAAAGTTGTGATTCGCCTGGAAGATTTGCTAATCGTTGTAGGGCACTACTTTTATTCAGTTATTGAATGGCGTGAGTAACTGCTGAAGAAACCTCTTTCACCTTCCAATACATATAGAGCTCTTTTAATCTGTGGAAGAATTTTACGGGGATTTTATTTTTGGTAGAGTGAACCTTCAACCTCTTACTTGGTTAAGGGACTCATCTCAATTTTTTGCGGAACTCCTTCAAAATTAATTTCCTCTCCTTAAGCAAGTCAAGCATTTTTATGCAACTGCTTCACAGATTTGGCAACCATTCAAAATAATATGCTTAATGAACACTTTTCGCACATGAAATTCTATCTTTCATAATCATTCCTTAGTAATCCTAGGGAGAGATCATAATTTGTTCACCAATGGTTGTGCAGGCTGAAATATTTGGAGTCATGGGAAGAATCACTAGTTTGACAACGATTTATGTTTTAGTCAAAATGTTTAATTCCCATTTTATCAAATATTATTCCAGACAGAGATCTTTCACCTTAATCATCAAATCTCCATATCAATAACGTTGCATCAGTCAATGAGGGATCAACAGAACACAAACACCTCTCTTCTCCAAAGTTTCTGTCAAAATCGGCGTATTGATATCGGTAAGATCTCTTTAGATTGTGATATTTTCTCGCATTTTTCGATTTCTTGTTTGATGACTTTCTTTCTTTCCTCCTCGCACTAATCTAGAGGCATTTTGCTGCATCAAGTTGGAAGTCGCCTTTAAATATCGCACTAGGTTAAAGGCATTTTTGCTGCCCGGCGTATTTAAAATTTTTCATCCCTTAGCCCCTCTCCGGTTGCTCCGGCTCTGATGCCAGCATTACACGTTTTTTAATCTGTTGATATTTTTTGTCTTCGTAATTTTCGATCATCATGTACGTCTGACACATCCTTCAGGAAAGCTTAGTAGCCAAACGAAAATTTGTACAATGGTCCTTTGCTTGATCACTATAAATTTCAGATAATAATGTGAAATTTTGCTCCCATAAATATTTATTTTTAAAGTCTGATCTTTATTTTCTAAAGTATCCTCTGCCTACAGACTCCATTTGAGATTTATTTTCTGTACATAGGTTAGATAACCCAATGGAAAACTTTACTATGTAACTGTTAGGCTGATAATAATTTATTTTAAACTTTCTTCTGAGTTATTTTACTTAGAAACTTAAGACGAGACGGTAAGTTATTTGATTACCTTTATGGGTCCAACAGTTAGAATATAGTGGATCAGTACACCTATTTGGCAAGAGCTTAGGAACTAAACTATTGTGCAGACGTCTGGCGGTGTTACAAAAGGCCCCCACACCGAACATATGTGCATGCCCATAGAAATATGAAGAGTTACGCGTTCATGTTACATCTGCATTTGCGAAAAAAATTCCTTATAGTAGTGAAAGACACGTTTTATATCTGCAACATTAGTCAAACTATTTAAAATGTCAAATTAAACGCGTTTTATTTTATAATAATTTTCCAGACTGATGATTTTGGGTTCTGTGCCCACGATATGCATCTTTCACGTGAGGAATTCTTTTACTTTTTATAGGGATGCATTTAATATTTTTTCTTATTTATTTCTAGAAATCATCAGATTTTATATAATTAGTTTTTTTGTACAACACCTTAGATAAAACGTTAGCTTCATCGGTGTAAAATCTGTTGTTTCTTATATGGGATTCTAGATCTAGACATTCCATATCCGCTTCAAATATGTGTTTTGCTACTCTGTTCAACAGATGAAGACTGATATCAAAGAACACTCCCTGCATGGTTTCCGCACAAAATTTTCTGTTCCTTTCTTAGCAGGAAGTTGATATTTCCTGCAATCATTTTTCGAACGTTGTGTATTATAACAGTGCCAGTAGGAATCAGAAAGAGAAATTTAATTTTGCATACCATAATGTTAGAATTTTTGCTTTTATTACCTTTGATTATGATTAGTATTTTGACTATGACTTTTCAAGTATCTGTAGACGAATTAACGAACGGAAGCCTAGGAAGTTATTTTTATTATGGGAAATATGATGATGATAGATACCGGGAATTACACAAAGAAGTAAGTGCATATATACATTTTGTTTAAGAACGTGGATTACGTATTTATTGTGTAATTTATATAATCATTTCAAAATTATCTTCAGAATTGTACAGAAAAGTCATGTACAGAATCACTGGATTTTTATTTACTATATCAGGCGCTCTTTATTTATAAAATCAATAATGTTCGCTATTTCCAGTATTCATTCAGAAATCACTAATCACTAGTTCAATAGCGTTCATTCAGAGAGAAGAGACAAATATTATAAAGTGTGTATTATGGGTATCCATGCACTGTAAATCACAATTTATTGCAGAGAAAGCCTTAGTAATGTGCCTTTCAATATTTTAACTTTATTATGTGTATAGCTGTGTAATAATTATATTAACCATGGACGTGGTGTTGCAATAAAATTTCTGTACTGATTCGAATATATAAGGCGACGTTTGTTTCCTTTAAATGCCTTTTTGAAAGTCACAGCATATAAATTATATGTGTAATCTAATATTTAAAAATTACATCAAGATAATTTATCATTCATTATACAAAGCAAATTTATTTAGCTTTCGTTTGTGGGGTATTTAGATCTTTTATCTTACTTGCAGACAGCTTTAACGTATAAAGCTTATGTTATGTAAACCTTTCTTTTTTCTGCTTTTAAATAAAATAGCCTAAGAATTTAGCAAACATATCGATATTCAGTCCAATATGGTATTTTATGTTTACCAAACCAGGTTGTCAGGACTGAGTGTTCGGTGCGTATTCTTGGCAAACATCTTCGTGAACTCCTTAAATCCT
>KK112333.1:6170-33381 GCA_000611955.2 Stegodyphus mimosarum
CACCACCCCCCCCCCCTTTGTCTTCGGATTAACGATTATTTGCTCGAAATAATAATTACCAAACGACTGTCGGCTATGGCATTATTCCAGTGTAAATTATTCCTCTATGTAGACTTTGGGTATTACTTCCTTAATAAAATAAAAAAAGTTTATTATTATTATTAAAAGCTTAGTTGTGCATTTTTTCAGTTAGTCGCGTGCGCATGAGGCTTTAAATAGTTATCTCTTGCGATGGAATTAGCTGCAATTTCTATTTCTGTAGGAAATGAAATCTGTGCATTGAGAAGAACACTATTTTCAAAGTGTTTTTGAAAAATTCTTGTGACGCTTTCCCAAATTTTTTCCCCTACATATTTGGTGATTGTTTAAAGTATGTTCGAAATTTACAGTAAACAGCTTTAACAAATTTTGCTTTTTCGTCAGAGAAAACATATTTTTCTACCTTTCTTACTTGCTTTCTTATGTTAAAAATATAAGGTTGGTCAAAATATTTAAACATACACTCATTGCCATAAAAATTTGCGCATTAAGAAAGAGTTGTCAGCATGAAACGAAATTTTACATATGTAAGTACTACTTTGATATAAGTAAGTGATTAGAAAATAAAAGAAAAAAGGAGCATTTATTGCAAAAAAAAAGTACGCATGAACGGAAGTTTAGTACTCTGTTGGACCACCTATAGCGCGAATGCACTATAAAGATATGAGAGGGCATTGAGGCATGCAAGTTCCGTATGGTGTCCTGAGAGATTTCGTTCTACAGTTGCTGTAAACGCGCCTCCAGTTCGGCCCATCTCGTAGGCTGTCCAACTTGCCGTCCCAAATGATCCCAGATATTCTCGATTGGTGATGGCAAATCTGGGGATCCAGCATGCCAAGTTAGGGTGTTAATGTGGCGGAGGAAGTCTTGTGAGATCCGTACTGTGTGTGGCCGAGAACTTTCTTGTTGAAAACAGGCTCCTGGGAGCCCTGCCATGAGTGGTAACACATGTGGTTGAAATATGTCGCGGACGTACCGCTGGCCTGTCTTTGTGCCATGGATCAATATTAGGGTTGACCGTGTATCGTAAGCAATGGCACTCCATACCATCACACCAACTGTGGGAACGGTGCGTCGCTGTAAAGCGAAGGCAGGATTCAGGCGTTTAACGGGGCGTCCACACACGAACACAATTGTCATCACTGGTCAATTGAATCTAGATTCGTCGCTGAAGACGATCTGGTTCCATTCCGTTACAATCCAATCTTGTCGTGCGCGACACCACTCCAAATGGAGGCGTCGGCGGGTGGGTGTCATTGGCAGCACACGTAATGAACGCCGCGATACCAGATGTCCTTCAACCAGGCGCCTTGCTATGGTTCGGGAAGACTCAGGGGCCGGTAATGAAGCTGCTGCCTGTGTTTGGATAGCGGCCAATGAGGCAGTTGGCTCTACGCGTGCGTGTCGTATGATGTGACGCCGTATAAATGACTTCTCTTCTGTCCACTGGTTCTAACACCTCCTCACAGTAAAATATGAACGGCCTACCTGACGAACTATTCGCCGAGGTGATCACCCAGCTTCCATCATCCCAATGATTCTTCCCCTCTCGAACTCTGTCAGCTGCTGATATTGGCTTCGATGGCGGCGTAACGGCATGTGTACCTCAACTTTTCCTTAGCAAAAGATTATGTACGCTCAAACAAGCTTTGATTAACTGTTTTGTACTCGAAGAAGAACGAAGTTCAACGCCTTCTAGTGGCATTATGCAATGCGCAGTCACGCTGCATTTTTAATATGCATATCTACCCGACATGTTCTTTCATACCAAGTTTCGTTATGATCCCACAATTATTTCTTGGTGCGAAAATTTTTATGGCAGTGAGTGTGTTTATATTCGATGGCCATTGTTCGGAGTTCCTGTAATTCTAGATCACAGTTACAGACGACAGTGGTCTGCTAGTTGCGTTATCGCGTAGATACTTTAAGTTTCGTTGCTGATTTTGAAATTAGTTTTGAAATTTTTTTTTATTAATTAGGAACTTTCAAGAAAATATATTACTTGTTTGGGAGACTTAGATGATTAATTGAATCGAGTGGTATCGAAAAAATTTTCTTTTCTTACACATTGTATTTTATTTAAAGCATTGAAGCTTGCAGAATAGAACTGTAGATTCATAAAAGTCGGTTTTGATTTACTTCTCTTCGAGCGATGATAAGTGTTCTTCATCCATTGTATCGAGTGACAGGTTATTACTTAATCCTACCCAAAATTCTTCCGCGGCCGCTCTTAATAACCCGGTCAGGCAAAAACAAAAATGATATAAAAATTCCTCTTTTGCGACTCATTCTTCTCTTTGACAGAAATTTAATTTAGTCATTTCGTTGCCTCTTCATTCCCCTCTTCCTTACCCCTTCACGGAAAAGAAAAGGAAAAATGCGGCAAAAAGACCCTGTCCGAAACGTTTAATGTCTGTGAAAATTCGTTAAAAATTCGGCAAGTGAGTGATCCATCCATCAGAACGTAAAGCAATAAAGAGAAGATGCAGATTGTTGAGTGGTGCGCGTACGGAGTGGAGTGGAGGAGGCACGCGGCTGCTTCTCGTGACCCACCTTTTATGTCAGCTCTTTGGTGAGAAGATGGATCGCCTGTTTATGAAAATTTGCTTATTATTAGCGCTACTATTTCGAGCAGGTCTGTCTTTTAATTTGAAAAATTGCTCTAGTTTCTGAACTCTATCCATATGCTGCAAAGAGATGTATAGAGCCCAACCACCGCGACATCAAATTTGTTAATAAAATTTTTCAGCAAACTTTCCTTTGCGACCCATGATTCACGAAATCTGGCTCTTTGGAAGATTATGATCTAGCAAAGGGTTTCTGATTGCAGTGAACGTAGAATATTCTCCTTTTTAAAATTCCACTTGATAATGCAGCTAGAGTAGTGATAGAAAGTAGATTTAGGGAAAATTTATGCACTCAGGAGATTCGAAACAGAAGATTTTCGATCCTGTATCACGCTAAATTTCGGATAACTTGACGTGAATAATCCGTTAATTCCTGCAATAAAAGTTATTCTTTCATTAATATAATTTTTACAGTAAACATTTTATATCGAGCCCTCTTATCTAACATTAGGATATCGTAATGAAAGATCGCTTCAAAGAAAATGTATTTATTTTATTTCCGTCAGTTGTGGGAACATCGAAATTTTTTGAAGAGACCTTATAACAAGAATGTCATAATTTCGGGTCTTCGGCCGTTCAAGTATGGCTTTCGTTGTAACAGACAGTAATTTTACTTTTCAAGTACCATTGAACTTGAAATAGAAATCTTTGCAGGGTACACTATTTAGTCATGAGTAATTTCATTATTAAGTAAATTTCGTTAATGTACATATAGTAATTTTAAACAATTAAATGTGTTAAAGCTACCTTTAACTCCTCGTTGTAAGAAACTTTTGAAACGTACATACAAAAGTGACGGGGGGAGGCAAGGAATTCGAATTTATTGACAGCAAAGTGTTAAGATTTTCAGATTGACGTTTATTCATATAATTGTAATATTTTGAAGTTATTACTATTTCTAAATAACTTACTTTTAACTCAAAAGAAAGGAACGGAAACTTCCCAAGAGGGACAGAACTTGAGAATAAACAATGAAATCTCTTCTCTTTTTTTTTTTATTTATGAGACATGCAGATAAAGTAATGTTTGTATGTAAATAGTTATAAACTTCTTTATGTCTTCCTGTACCATTCAGCTGCAAACCCTGATGGCCTTTCTATTTTCATAAAGTTTGTAATTTTGAAGGAAAATTACTAGTAAATATCTTCATCACAAATTGTAAATACTCATCGGCAGTCTGGTTCTTTACTCAGATTTATTAATTTTCAACTACGGTAAGAAGGAACTATTTAAATGTAAATATACTCCGAAAGAAAGCGATTATTTTTATTGCAAAAATTCGTAACTGAGAATATTTGTCTTTTGCCGAGTGCTAATAAAAGTAATTTGTATCTTCAAATCGTATATAAAGATTTATATCACAGTGCCAAAAAATCTGAAATATAAAGATTTATATCATATATATATATATATAAAGATTTATATCACAGTGCCGAAAAATCTGGATTAACTCCATTTCCATATTTTTCGAGTTACGTTCCTTTTTTGTACTGAAAATAATGTAAAGTTCCGATTGAAGGAGAAGAGCTATATTCTTATGCGGTGTTGTATACTGTTACATAAATGAGAAAAAAATTTGTAACTTTTTGCAACGGTTGTTGTGATATAATGGTCCTTGTAACGAGTGTCGAGTATATTACACTATATTTAGACGCAAAAGTATTGTAATAAAGGAACGCTCTTTTGCCACATGTGTTGTATCGTATTTCTGAAGAATAGAATGTTCTAAAGAAACTATCATTTCATGCAGTGTAACCTAAACACCTTTTACCCCCCTCTAAATATTTCGAAATTCTAATAATTCTTATCTTAAAAATTTTAAAAAGAGTTAGGTGCGTTATTTTCTGAAAAAACACCATTTTTCATTCATTGTAATGCTATCTAATTTACATATTTCTTCAGAAGCTACGGGTTATATATCATCTGTAAACGAGAGAAATGAATACTTTAGAGATATATACGCAGTCCATAAATCTCTGATAACAGTTTCTAGTCAACCCAACGTTCTATCGTTTGTTTTCGATATATATTCAGAATTTGGTCGGGGAAAAACTGATCTGCTTCTGTAGGAAGAAAAGTATACAAAAAGAAAGGTTTTCTTTGTGTACTTTGTATCGGTACTCTTTTTTCCCCCATCCCCTTTTCCATTATTTATTCGAATTGCAAATAATTGTTACGAGGTTGGCTGTATTTTCTTTCCGAAACTCAGGCTTTGTTGATTTATGTAGTATTTGTTGGTAATTATTTGATTTCAGGCTACAGCCCAGAGAGGTATCTGCGTATTATTTATTCGAAATTGTGTTTCGAATGTTTAGAGAAATACTTTAATACTGTGTTTGAAAATTTTATCACGCTTTCGTATTTTCGTTATATGTTTCGAAATTGCGTTGTACGTCGCATAATAAATACTAATGCGGTACGTTCCTTTCGTATTTTTAATATTTTGTTAAATTCTAAGATTGGCTATGATAATGGAAGAGGAGAGGCTCCTGCAACTTGAGGATAGGTTGCGTGTATGTGTGTGGGAAGAGAGAGCGGTTAGAAGAAGCTGTGAAATGACAAAAGGGTATATGTTAGAATTATTCCCATTGTTCATATTAAATAAAAACTTTTTCGTGTGATAAAAATTATTTAATACTGGATTTTAAACGGCAAATCTGCGTAGGGTGGAATGACGAATGGGGAGGAATATTTTGTACGATAACTTTCTATATTTATTAGAATGATTAATGTTTTAGCCTTATGTCCCGTGCTTTTAGCAAAGAAGATCCACAGTGCAACTTTTTATAGCTCTTTGATGGAACAGCATATGAGTATTATTTCCTGTATTCTTAACAGTGGACAGTGGCGTCTTAGTCTGGTAAAAATAAAACAACTGGCTTGATTTTATCCCGCTGGAATCGGTAGAATAATATCTAGGAGTTTGGAACTTATTTTGCTTTTCCAAACGTATTAAAATGCAGCATACCTTCATAAAGATGCACCTTTATGAAAGAAATTTTTTACAAATTAGAAACTGATCCTCATAAGGGTGAAGACATCTTTATTAAACCTTCTGTAACAGTGACCGAATTAGATAAAGGTACCGGCGCATTGAATGGCGGAGCCCATATTACGCAGTAGTTCTCCTGTATGAATTGTTTAAATCGATAATTACTGAAACGAAGTTTTAATATATATATTCTATTTACCCTGTCGTGTTGCATTATTTTTTGCATAAATATGGGGAAAAAATCCAACGAAACTGATTAAGGTAAAAATGGCATGTACAGGAATGGGAAAACTTGTGTTTCTCTGGGCTTTGAGGCTTTAGTTATCGCGTTTAACCGGAATCATTCGATATCTGTGAATTCAATGTAAATAAATCGGCAACGGACAATGATGTTAAATAATATCATATTAACAGTTATTATCAGAAATTTCAAGTAGTATCTGTATAGATTATTACTATGAATTATGCCATTGAGATACACGTTGCTAATTTATTTACCTGCAGTACGTCTTATGATGTATCTTTTCTGGTCATCTTTGAGTTGCTCTCATTAAAGGTGTGATAACTAGTATTAATCTCATTGGATTTAATATAACTATCATGCACTATATATCTCGTTTATCATAACTAATTACTCTGTGTGCTTATGTAGCAACTAATAATGTCATTTCAATTAATTATTGACGCACTGCTGTTGTTTAATAGGATTACACCTTTATAGATATCATTTGTATCCGAAAACAGTCGTCAATGCTTTCCAGAGCTAACTGCAGCATTACGTCACCAGGCTTACCTAAGATATTTAACATATTAATCCGTACCCTTATTGTAACAAAAATACGTTCGTAAAATAAAGCGTTATCTTTACAGTTTTTAGCTGTCTATATAGTAAGAGCATGTAAGGAAACATGGCTCTTTAGCTGTATTTTCAGATGTGGTGTTACCTCCGAGAATATGTTGTATAAAGGCATTTTGAGGTGTGAATCCCATATCCGTAGTGACTTTAAACACATTGATGTAAGAGGAAAAAGGAAAGAAAAAAATTAATGACAGTATATTATTCATAAAATTTCAAGCTCCAAAGCTTTCGTGAGCTGTTTATCGCTTCGTCAAATGCTGTTTATCTTGTTCGTTGTTTTTGTTTTTCTTTGTTGCCAGTTTCGCTCGTGTAGACTTCGTGTTGCCAGGTTAGTTCTGAGTTTTCGTAAGTCCCAACAGTTAATTACACGGCGAATTATTTATTTGTAAATTGCCGTATAGATCCGATCGAAGCACGATCTTACATCAGTGCTGATAGACTGAAGGTGTTGTGCAAGAAATAGTTCAGTATGTTTGAAAGTGAGGTGTGTCCCGATGGCATATAAGCATTCTGTACCGCGCCACGCGCATAGGAAAAAAATCCGTACTTGTGATTGGACATACTTTCCAACGATATCATTTTTTCTTGCGTAATGACGTTTAGAAGGGATTCTTACTGTTTTGTTTTCGTTGAATGACATTCATGAGAGATACGGGAGCGTGAAAATTATCATTTGTTTTCTTTGAAACACAAAAATTTAGCTGCAGCGTTCTACAGATGGCTTTCTGTTTCATAGAATAATAAAATCATAAAATCTTTCAAAGATGCTGTTAGTATCAGAAGCTGTCTTAAGCGCTTAGATTGTATAAGAGTTGAGTTCGCGAATTTAGTGCCAAAACCAAAATACAATGATCTCGACCCAACTGTAAAGGCATCGTGTGCTAGTAAGTATATTATTATTATTGCAATTTTGTTGCATTCTTTTCCTTTCACATTGCAGAAAATATTTCTTTTGCAAATGTTATGCTATTTCTATGTTAATGTCTGTGTCATTCAGTGTGTCGCTGAATTTAAATACACTTATATAAAAAAAGAAACTTCCTTTTCTGATAAATATTATTTTTAATGCAAAGCTTCAAAAGATGTTACACATTAAAAAATGAGAATATTCATAAAGTAATATTATTCAATTTATAATATGCATCCCTATTTCTCTTTTCCAAATCTATATTAGTCTAGAATATACATTTATTAAAACGCTCCACTTAATACATATTTACGGAGTTAGCACAAGAAGAAATAATGCTTTTTCTCTGAAGGAAAAAAAATCACTATATTTTTTTATATTAACTTCACCTACTATAATGATGTAAGAAGTATAATCTCATAACAAGAAAAGTACAACTCACTTCATAATCTTTTTAGTACTGCTAATAAAATGGTCAAACGATATTTGAGATGGGCCCTCGAGCCTAAGCAAAGTCAAGGCGTTCCTAAGTGTAGAAGAAATGATGTCATTGGAGGCCATACCTAACCACGAGGAGAAATTTTTCCCTATGCGCGTAGCGCGGTACAGAATGCTTATATGCGTCCCGATGTTACTTGATTTTCGTAATAAAAGCTGTAGAAAAAAAGCTTTTTAAAAGTTCGGAGTTCTAGTATTTATTCATACAGGATACGGAAAAGAAGATCTGTTCAATTTATAAAAATAAAATGACCAACGGATTTTATTTTGCATAATACAAAATATTTTTTATTTTGTTATAATTTGGTTTTAAAAGTAATATTGTCCGAACACTTGCCGTCGCGAATTGTATACTCCTGGAATCTATTGCCTAATATTATTTAAAATTAAAAAAAAAAAAAGAGAGAGAGAGAGTTTCAGAAGCCGGATCTGGTGACGGAGTTGGCCATGCATTATCAAAATTATCTATTTCTGGACGCTACCTAAAAGTTGAAGACTTCAAATACAAACCACAAACAATTGAAAAACTGTGGCCCATTTCATAACGGGGGTACATCACACTTTATTTAAGCTTAAAAAGTGAAACCTTTGTTAGTGTGTCCCAGCATAACAGTATTTGTGTCTTCTAAGACGAGTTTCTGAGCTCGAAAAAACACTTTTTTGATGGCGCAGATATATTTACGCCGAAGCACAGTTATGCAATTAAAGTTTTTGTTTTTCATTCTAATTAATAAAGCGTATGGAAATTCTACTTGTATAACGGCGGTACGGCATAAAGTATTTGAATCCCCACCCCCCAAGGTGTCAAAGTGATCTGCATAAAATTACGAGCATTCGTATGAAGGACTTGTTTTTTCGAGTAGTGGTGGCTTACATAAAGGTGCTGTTAATGTTTGACAAAGCACAGATATAAAAGTTTCGTAGAAGACTTTTAATGAGAAGTGCCTCGGAAGCTTTTAAAAATGCTAATCTTGATTTTACCATCATACAGAAAAGATACAGAGCGATATTTTCCTTTTTATTGTTGGTTTATTTTGAAGATATCGTCCTTAAATATTTGCCTTTTGAGCTATACTGTGCTGGAGCCTTATCTCAAATTCAGCCTTGCATGCTTATATAATCATTGTCTCTGGAATTGTCACGAATACAAAGAGGTACAGCGTGCATTGCTTAACGTGTGGGTGAGGCTGCATAGTGCAGAGCTCAAGAACGATATTATTTTTGAAAAACAAAATGGCAGACAGTATTCTGTATGGTTATAAATTAAAATCTGGAATGGGATCTTTGCTGAAGGGAAATCTTTCTGCGGAGCGTTGTTCTGGAAAAATATGTTTTAGCGATACACACCGCTTCCCCAACACACACACTGTTTTAGCGAGATGCACAGCGCAAGGCTGTTAATCTGCATTGGAGGTATAATGTTATCTGGCGATCCTATTCTTTACCATCTCGTTTTCTTTTTGTTTACCTTGCGCTTTGATTATTCTAAGCTCTGTATTTTGTCTTCCTTTTGCTGGCGGGAAATGGGGCGACATTTTGTTAAAGGAACCGTAATTAAGTATCGATTGAGAGTACGAAGAGTGTTTCTCTTATTTTCTTTACCGTTGAAGCATGCGGGGTATACTGGTTGGTTACAGGGCTGGAGGAGAAGGATCGTATTCATAAAAGTTAAAACTAGCATTCGTACATTTGCAGTAAAGCCGAAGTTGCCAAACATTTAGACGTTAATAACGTCTTTAGCTGAGGATTTTCAAAACCAATACATTACTTTAAATTGCGATATTTTACGTGACGAGACATGAAGCTGCCTTGCATTTATTGTTTCCCGGGATCAACAGATTTTGCCATTGCATGAAACTAATATCTAAAACTTAACTTTCATGCGGTCTCGCGCATAGTAGATTTCTAGGTTATAGGCTTAGAAATTTTGTATTCGGTATATTAGACTATCTAAGAACAAAAATTATCTACTCTCCTAGTAAAACTGGGAGACTCTCATCTCTCGTAAAATATGTAAGTCTCCCCGTTTTTAATTTGTATGAATTAGTATCATCTCTTTCAAATATATATTTTTCGAGAAGTTGCTGTTTAAAACTTGATATTTAGTTCATTATTCTAACTTTTTAATATATTTTGCATAAAAATCATATTATTACTAGTTTAATAATTCGAATTATATACTGTAAAGTGGCTTATAAAAAGTGATAAGATTATCCCTCTAAATGGTACAAAAAGAGTAAAGTCATTTTCTTTTCTGTGAAAGTCATATCTGTCCGTTTGGAGCGCTTTTGAACTTGCATCTGTGCGCGGCCAAAATCTTTCTGGTTTTTTGTATTTCCGGATTGGCAACTATTATTTTTTCCGCTCTAAGATGAGAAAAATCATCTCTTAAATTTTGGTACCTTTTGTTTGTTTCTGGCCGTAATTATGTTTTTCTCTTCTTTTCAGGTAAGAATTCTTGCAATGCTGCTTTTATTTCCCTATGTGTATGTTGCTCTTGTCTAGTAGTTCACTGTAAAATTCTTCAGAAATTAAACAAAACATTTAAAAAAAAGTGAACTATAAATTGCTTTGTTTAAAAAGGTAAGTGCTATTTGTATTTTTATCCTTTGCCAAATATGCCCTGCTTATTAATATAGGAACTTCAGTATGAGACTGGAATGGTTTTTGAAATTATGCTGTATAATTGCAGCTGCAAGGCGGTAATATTAGAACATACTTTAGAACTCCGTAATAAAATGGAGTGAAGTATTTTCAGATAACGCATTTTTTCCCACCTCCCGTAGTCCATAATTAGGCTTGTTTTCATGAAGTATGAAACTGGCAGGTTTGCGTGTGTGATATTATATTTGAGTTTTAAAAAATATATATATATATATAATAAACTCCAGAATTTTTGTGTTACGCTACCTTTACTTGAATTAAACGAAAGAAACAATTTGTACACATAGTATGTGCGTATTTATTTATTCTCAGTATATGACTGAAATACATAAATTGGCGATCCCTCCATAATTTTGGGTGGTTCGTGGGTATTATGCTTTTTTTCTCGTAATATTGCAGCATCACATTTAAAATTTATCGCATTATTATTATTATTTTTAGGCTTTTTATTATACATTATCATTATGTGCTCATAATTTACTGAATCTTTTGTTTAGGAGTGAAGCATTCAAATTCCAGGCATGCTAAAGGTCGAAATCCTAAAAATTCACAATTTTTTCCGTATTTCAAATCCTAAAATACACCACCCTCCAAAAGTTAAGGAACAGCATGTTTTTCAAAGCTCAACATTACAAAAATGTCAGTAACGTTTAAATTCACAGTTCGTATGCGTGACAGTGATGAAGTTTAAGAAAATATATGCATAGAAATGAATTCTTACATAGAAGTTGGGGGGGGGGGAGAGACTAGAGTGGGGGGGGGGGGTTTTTTTTTTTTTTTTTTTTTTTTTTTTTTTTTTTTTTTTTTTTTTTTTTTACGAATGTTGATCTTTAGTTGTTATTACGTTTTCGTGGGCAATATCCAGGAGAGTCTATCTATGTCCAGGAGAGGTCGTTTGTCCGATTCGTTGAGAGGTGGCTGGCGATCGAGTGTATGGGAATAGGAATGTCCCAAGCTAATGCTGCGAGACGTCCCAGTGTTTCTCGTAGTGTGGTCCATAACTATGGAATCAGTTTGAATCCGAGGATTGTGTATCTAGAAGACATGTTCCAGGCAGACCTAGAATTACAACACCTGCCAGAAACTGTTATTTAGCTCTTTCGGCCGAAGGAGGAGTAACATTGCTGTGCCTCATCTCATGGCATGTCATTTAGTGGCAACAGGAACAAGAGTCTCAGCTATTACAGTGCGCAGACACCTGCAGAATATTGGTCTGTATGCAAAACGACCGGTTGTTTGTGTTCCCTTGACCCGAGGACACAGAGATGCCCGTTTATGTTGGGCAAGAGAACGCGTCTCTTGGACCAGTCAAGAATGGGTGTCTGTTCTCTTCACAGACGAGTCCAGATTCACGCTGGAGAGTGATTCAGGTCTTCGGCTGATCTGGAGGGAACAACTCACCACATACAATCAACCCCACATTGTAGAAAGACACAGAGGTGGTGGAATAATGGTTTGGCTCTCTCTCGGTGGTCACACTGACTGCAGGAACTTTCACTGGTGTGAGATATGGAGATGAGATCCTTGATCAATATGTCCATCTATATACCGCTGCTATTGGTCCTGGATTTCTTCTGATAGACGACAATGCATGACCGCACCGAGCACAGGTTGCTGAAGAATATCTTGAGGGTCAAGGTATGGAGCTGGTGGAATGACCACCTCAGTCTCCAGACCTGAATCCGATAGAGCATCTTTGGGACTACCTTGGGAGACAGATTGCTGCTTTAAGTTCTCCTCCGAGGTCGTTAGATGAGCTTGAACAAGGATTACTCCGTGCGTGGTCGTTGCTTCCCATTTCACCGACTGACAACTTGACAGCATGGAACGCCGCTGCTGCCAATGTATTGCAGTTAGGCTTGGACACATTCCTCATTAGTACCCATTTTTGTAATATTACCACCACATTTTTCCTCAAAAAAACTATGAGATACTGTTTCTCTAAGACAGGATTTTTCTGCCAAGAGTGCAATTTTTTGTTGTAATTCATGTTTGTGCTTAGAACGCAATTTTTGCAATTTCAGAGGATCTCGATTCCTCTATGGCCTTTTAACTGATGTTTAATTTTTTGGAGCATCAAATTCCAGGTTTTATGCATAATGTTTATTTGAGTTAATACTTAAAATAATCCTCCCTGCGTTCTGCGCTTGCTGTAATTTAAAAATACTCGTAGTATTTAATAAGCTTTTGTCATTTTCTGTTGAAAAAAAATGAATCTCGAAAATCGAGTTTTAATTATGAGCATTATTTTCCCTTTTCGCATACGAGTGCCGAAAATTTACTAAGTTGATCTTTTCGAGTTATTGAACTCTATTTTTTAAGAAACTAAACTGGGACACCTTGTCAAGATTTCCGGATTTTCGAATTCGATCTAGCCTACCTTCGTGAAGATGTCGGCGCTCGTACCGCGGTAGACTTTCATAAAGGTGCGTTTATTTCTGTATATTTCGCGGACATTCGGCTGAACTCTATGGTGTTCTCCTTTCAGCTATCAATCAAATGTTGTCACTTCTTTGGGAATATTAATGCTTGTCAGAGTACTTGCGAATAACATTAATTCATTATTACTTCTTGGAAAAATCTGTTAATTTCTTTACTGGGAAAGACTTCGGGTATAACATTGTGTCGCATAGAGACCATCAAAAATAATTCATGGATTTGATTATAATAAGAGAAACTTTCTGAGGGAAGGAGCGCTTTTCGAAATCTTCATGTGACTATTATTATGATTTTAAAATGACTGCGATTTTTTTTTTTTTTTTTTTTTTTTTTTATTTTTTTTTTTTTTTTTTTTTTTTAAGGGAACGTGATTCGTTTTTTTTAATGTTCTCCTTACCGGGGAAAAATTTCTGCCTGCTCCTTTTGAAACGTTGAAATGTGTCATGGAAAGATTAAGCAGAAGGATTTTTAAGCAGCGTTAAGGAGGAGTGTGTGGAATTTCTCTTTGCTCCCCCCGTGCTTTTTGCTGTTCTACATTTTTTGGCCATGTGCCATTTTTTGTTAAATTTGAGATACGGAAAGTGATGTAGCTTCTTTAAACGTCTTCGAGTTTTTAATGCTTCAATGATAACGAAAGAAGCTAATGACTGGGGCGCGATTTTTTATTTTTGCCCCTCGTTTTAAAATGTATGGCAAAAGTGTATTTAATCTCTTTTAATGTCATTTGTATTTATTTTTTGTGTTTTATTTTTTCTTAAGTTTTTTTCTGTAGTATTTCATTGAAGTTTTCTAGAGTTCTCCTGTCCATTTGCTGTGTCAATTAAGAAAAATAATCCTGATTGCTTTTATCAAATTAGTTTTAAAGCGATTCTTCCTCTTTCGTATTCATTACCTTTTGATACTCTGACGAATTTTTATGAATTTGTGTAAAGTATTATTTTATAAGCAAAGTATTGTATTAAGTTTGTATTTTTGTAAATTTGTGTAAATAAATTAATGAATATTACTCGGGAGAGCAGCGAGCGCTTTACTTATATTTTGTTTGTTACTAGCATTTTCGCGAGAAAGCATCCTATGGTTTTATGCTAGTGATGTTTCTGTAGCATAGTTGTAAGGTTAAAGATCATTTCGCTTAACACTTATGAAACGTTCTTTCTTAGCTTGCAAACAACTAATCGTCCTCATACTTTGGAAGTTTGAAGTACTAACGAGTACAACAAAATCCAAATTAATAATTTATTCATTACTAACTGGTATTTAAAACAATATAATTAAAAATAACAATATCTATCATACTTAAAAAAATTAACAAACACAATCACTGCTTTTTTCAATGTTCTTGGAATATATCAAAGTTAAAAATTTACCACACAGATTGTAAATGACATACTGTCAAGTCGGCTTCTAAAATATGCCGATCTAAGCGAAATTACAATCATCGAAAGCTGCGTGATTTACTTACTGGCGGAAACCCTGAATAGCGTTGGCGGTAACATTAGCAAACAGTTTCTTCTTAACTTGCACTTTCGCTTTCAATTTAAAATAGACGCAATATACATTTTTCGTGAAGCCGAGAGAAGAAACAGAAGTACAAAACCGATTGAACCGAAAAATAAAACTTGTTGACCCTGTGATTGCTATGGACGTATATATGTGTCCAGCAAAAACTATGGGAGGTGGACTCTGGGCGCATATGTGCGTCCGGCGGCCATAATTCACAAGTGCACATCAGTATCGCCACTGTGGGAGGCGTTTTAAAAATGGAGCAATGAGCTGCTTTTGTTCTTGTAACGCTGAATCTTTGAAACTGTATATATGAGCGTATTTTGCTTTACGTTTTATTTTGCATTTGTTTCACATTTATAAATGTATAGCGTATAGTTCCTGCTATCATTTTAGTAGAAAATCTCGTAATGCTTTATATTTTGTAATTTTATTTAATCCTCAATATTTCTCTTTTGCTAAGCTTATCACGCACTGATATTCGGATTAATGTTCGTGGCATATTATCGAGAAAATGACTCGAGCTACAATTAATCTCGAATATTATGCACTTTCTAACACCTGTGGGAATTCAAGCATGTAATTTTTTTATTCAATTCAGAATAACTGGAATTATTACCTAGTTTATCTCAATGCTTCCATTCCTTTGATTTTGAAAGTGTGAGATTCAAAATATATATCGTGGATGATCTGATTGTACCTATTGTTACTATTAAAAGTTATATATGAGTAAATTAAATATATTCGTTGTGAATAAGATAAATTTTTTCTGAGTATTTTTTGTGCATGCAATACGATTAAGAATGAACAGTTATTATGTAAAATTTAACACATTAAATGTGTAGGAATTCAAATTAGGGAAGTTCCCTTTAAGTAAAGCTGTGCATTTTCTGTTATTATAGAACGTCTTTTTCATATAGACTGCAATAAAAATGCTTAGACTTCTGCAATTTACACATATAATTATGCTTGTACTTGATCTAACTTCGCATTGAAAATATTCATGAGAAATCCACGATGCTTTAATTACTTTAGACGGGAAATTGGGTGGCAAAACATTATCAACCATCTTTCTTAAAAGGAGGAAAAGGTCATGTGAAATGATAGAGATGTTACTGAATGCCCATTGATGATTTCTAGAAGCCATTTCCTCGGTGCGATACAGATGTGCATTTACGTAATATGCATGCCGTTCACGCGAAGCGCTTCAACTTAGAGCAGTTAGCAAAGGTTTAATTAAAATATGCGTAGCTTATACGCAGTTAATTAAATTGTACCTAAAATAGTAAGTCATGTTTTTTACGTTAGCAACATATTCAGTTTTTTTCCCTCGACTTCCGAATACATTTCGCATAAAAATATTGTTTTGGCCTACTAACAGGATAAGATGCCATATTTGTGGGTTACGATCTCCGTTGCAACGAAAGCATGAAATTTAATGTTTGAAGGGGGGGCTTAAAAATAAAGAAAATACCACCTTTATTATTACATATGAATGGGTACTAATTTTTACAGGTGATACAGATAGACTGCAGTACTAATTTTACTCTATTTTGTATTTCTAAGAAGTCGAAAGTTACTGATTTCAATTCCTTTCATTTACTTACATCCTATACTTTCATATCTGTGCAGGTAGTTTATATTGTTGCTAGAAATTAGAGATTTTCTAAATCATATGTTCAAGTAACTGGATGGCAAAATATATGAGTAAATATGTAATTTGATCATATATTTAACTTTTAATATTATATTATAAGGTATTTCTCTCGCCTTCTTAGCATGCCTTCATGGTGCAGTGGTCAGCACCCGCGGCGGTATTCGAGAGGTCCATGGTTCGAGTCCCGACGAGGGCATTGCTCATTTTTCATCTCTCCTGCTTTAAAAAATACCTAATGTCTCTACAATATTATAATAATAAACTTTTCATAATATTGTTTTCCTCCTGTGGTCATAATGGTGCTCGTTATAAAGCTCATCCACTGTTCTGTAAAACAGACACAAGAAAGTACATTCATAAGTGTGCTCTGATAAAAAGATGCCCACTCTAATGATCAGTAAGAATGAGGATCTGCTATTCAAATTTAATTTTCGCTTGTTTTACTGATTAATTAAGTAGAGGATCAAATAGTCAGCCTCTATAAAAAAGATGCGGACACCTGAATAATGATTCTTTATTTTTGCAAAGTTGTCAGCACATTTCTGCAAGTGAAGTGATTCTGCGTGAAGATGTAGTGAATTTATTTCGTCCTTTACGTGATTAATTAATAATTCTAATGAACATCAGACTTATGTAGTGGTTTCCATGCATAAAGGTGACATTTTTCGAAGTAGAAACTGTTCTGCGTGTGGGTACAGGCACTTTATACCGACGCACTTGTATTTATGAAAGTTTCTGTATTTTCGAATATTAACCAACTGCATAAAGGTGTGAGTATCATATGGCATGACAGCCTTTATCAAAGCGTTTTATCTACTCAAAATCTTACCAACTAAAATTTATAAACAAGGTTCTCTTGTTCGTTTCTGGAAAAACATTGTAATCTCTCACAAATTTTTATTTCGTTATTGCTTTTGTACCACACTTTCAGTGGCCTTAATATTTGAAGCTTTGTTGTTGTAGGAAAGGGCAATATCTAAGTTTACATGCTACTGGATAAAGAAAAGTTTCCATTTCCTCCAGTAATAATCCCTCGGATAGTATCGACTTCGGTTTGTTTTGGCCATCATTTCTTGTCTCTGAGGAAAAGAAACGGATGGCTTAGGCGAGCAAAACTAATTACGAACATACCAGCAGGAGCTACTGCGGCATCGGGATAAAAACCAAAGCTTGTGATAGAACTACTTGCGAAGAACGAATGAGAGAGAAAAATACTGGAAACTTCGGTTCAGAAAAAGCAGAAGTGGTGCTAGTGGTGAAGGGTTGAGGAGGGAAGTGATGGGTATTTCACTTTTATCTGTGGAGCAGGGGGACACTTGTCGAACGGAACACAATCCGAGAGAGAAAGAGAGGACATCGCTTAGGTCCACGGGGAAGTCGTCACAGGGGATAATGCCGTGATTGATGATCAATTGTTCGAATTCTTCTCGCCGTCTTTTTCATTCTTTACTTTTGAATACTTATGCTATATAGATAGGTTTGGAGTTGGAGGGGGGGGGGAGTCCGAGGGACTTCGAGAAAATCCGGTTTCTGCGATTCTGGTTCCTGCGAACCTTTTCTTGAAGTTCCAGAAGTGTTTAAGGGAGACAAGTGTATTGGGAATAAATTTTGGAGTTGAAGATATCCCAACTCTTTTTGTCCCTGTGGCCCGTCCTCCTCTTGCGAGATGTACGAAATCTTGGTTTTTCATTTATTTTATCATCTTTTTTTGGGGGGGGGGAGGTTAACTTTTTTCTTTACAATTATGCTAAAGCGATATTTTAATCTTTTTTGCTAGCTGTTCATTTCTGATAATGGATCTCTTCTCTAAAATGCTACATTTTCATGCATTTTTGTACTAATGATTTCCAGCTGCATTACTAAAGCCTTATAAATTAAAATTTATGTAAGAAGTTCCCGTTTAAAAATATTTCTCACGTAGAAGTATGTCATAAAGTCAGGAATATTTTCCTACTTCCGTATTACTAAATTTTCTTGTATGAAAAAATTTGATGGATTTTCCAGCTTAAAAAATCAACACTGATCTCTCGAAAAACTTTTCTGTCCTTCGGAAAATAGACCCCCCCTTTATTTTTTAAAGAAATTGTAATGGCATGTATTTATTTCCCATTTGAACTAGAAACGGTAATCATAAATCTTATTTTAGACGAGTAATGGCCTTGTCATATTGCTAATCAACTGACTACATTCAACTACAGTGTATCCCGTTAAACTGATTCCCTCTTTGCATCTGCGTATTAGCGAAAATTCTCAATCTATTTTAAGGGAGGGGTCAGTTTTTATTGAAATGCATCAGTTTATGTTTTAGCAAGAGCTGTGTGCATAGGAGGGGAAAATATTTTAAGCATTCTGTTTTTTTTTTTCCTGGGACGTTTCCAACAAGAAATCTACCATCTGTGGGTGAACTAATAGCTGTCATCATTACGGTTAACAAGCTTATTAGTGAATTAGCAGTTTAAGGTGGAGAGAATGGCTGAGAAGTTTCGACCATTTCCTTTCATCTGCCTTTTACGATTTCTATTATAGTAGAAAAGAGAGCCGTATAAATATAGGGAAAAGAACACGTGTCCACATTTTTCTGTCTCACTTAAAATTATACGCCCATTTCTAAAATAGTTTTTTTTAATGTAATTTATTGATGATTATATGTTTTAATTTGTAGAGAGGGAAAACAAGTTTAAAATTCCTAAAAACTGTCGTTAACTTTGTTCTGCTCTGCATGTTTAAATAAATTTTTTTAAGTTCTGAAATAATTTAGATGAAATTGAAAATTAAAAAGAATTAAGCTTTGAATTTATAATTTAATTAAACGTAAAATTTAATATATGTTGTTTAAATGCAACTTAAAAATTAAGAGTAAATGGATTTAATTTAAAAAAATTTGTAAAGTTTTAAATTGAGCATTATTTTGTTAATAAGCTGTTTTATGAATGACTATAATTTTGAATAATTATTTTTTTTTTAATTTGGTTCCTTTAAAAAACTTCTTAAGCGGGTTCTGCCGTATTATAAATTTTATGCAATTGGAATTATATTTGTTTCATAGTTTTGTTAAGCATATATCATTAGCGTAAATAAAGGTCATTACGAACCACGTGTATTCTCATTCATTTGGATATAAGACGATATAGTAAAGAACTTTTTTACAGCAATGAGGAAGACTTTCTGCTAATTAATCCGAAATAGATTATTGGAAACTAATTCCCACTTCAGTGAAATAACCTCTTGGTACAGGTACCGGTGCACCTTTCTGCAGTGAAGATTTTGGTCTGCATTATTAATTAAACTGTTGTTGTGTTGTGACTTGTTTGATAGTAACATCAGAACAAACGCACGGAGCACATTGCGTCTGTCGCACCGTACAGATGACGGTAACATATATTTTATTTTGATTAATCTTTTATTGATGAATTCCAAAATGTCTTTAATTTATAATATATCAAATAACTTATGCGCGTAATTGCTGGAATTATTGTAATCAGTAAAAGAAATTCTTAACACCGTTTATATTAGAACATAATTTAGTTTCTCTATCTGCGTATGCACTTCTGACCCCAAATTTTCCAGTGCTGTCTTTCCCAAAATGAATGTCATCCATCAGATGCTAGATGCAATGATTGATTATTCATTGTTGGAATTATGTTCGCTTCATTCTCTTATTTTTTTCTTGGCGAAGGAGGGGAGGATGCGACCTCCACCGAAACCGACCCGCGCGCGCTCCATTCTTCTCAGCTGAATCGAATGCAACGCTGCACTGCAGAAAACTTTTCTCGAGGTGTCCTCTTTTTGCTGTTGCATGATGAATTGTAGGCATTAGTGGAGAAAAGGAGCAGGTGACGCGATAATGCTTCGTCTATTTATTTATTTTTTAAATCTCGGCTATGTTGTGCTCTGAAAGGGAGGTGGAGGCTGTCGTAGTGTTGGTTACCTCCAAATCGTAAATTAAGGGCACCTTCTTATCAGGGGGAGAGAATTCCGCATCAGTTCTTCAAACTAGAAAGTTGATAAGAAGTTGCTTCAAGTATCGATCGCCACGGTTTCTAGTGGGTTTTGATGATTATTGGAGCCCTTTCCCAGTTGCCCTTACTTCCTTACGTGAGCTATTACTTCTGTTGTTTCTTAAACTTAGTTAATGACCAAGCACTACCATCCTTTCCAGTTGTTTACACTTATAGCGTAACAATAAAAATAAGATAAAACTTAAATATGTACTCACATACATTAACTTGTGTTCTCAAATTACTTTGATCAATAAACATTTATAAAATACAGTTTAAGATATAAAAGTTAACCCATGAAAAAGGGGTACGCGAATTCTGAAAAAAATTTTCGATATGTGATGTACATGTATAGAAACAGTAATTATAATGATTTTAGAAAAATCGTACAATTTTTATTCAAGAGAAAGACCAACAAAATCAGAAAGCCAGTAAGGTATTTTGTCCGCCTTCACCTGGATGCTTGCTTTTACCCTAGGGCTTAATTTCTAAAATTAGAAGTGCCGGCAGCCTACGGTAGACCGTCAGGAAAGAGGAACAAGGATAAATTAATTAATGATTAAGGTAATTAAATAATAAAGATTTAATAAAATCTAAAGAAATAAATTAAAACTTGATAAGTGATTTTTAATATTTTGTTGCTAAAAATGAAATTTTCGAGATCAAATTTCTTCTGAAATTGTTGTTCAGTTACGTAAAAGAAGTGCCGGAGCCTTCTTATTTAGGGCTTCGGTGCGCTCCGTCTGGAATTGTAATTTATCCTCAAAACTAAGAAGTACCGAAGCCGGGCTCCGATGCAATTTAAAGGTCTCTGTTATCCTGGCACAAATTTGTAAAGTTGGCTGGTAATGTTCATGGGACTTTTTTTTATCAAACTTGTCTTCAGTTCTCGTGTTAATTTTGTTGATATTCTATAACACCTGAGTCGCCTTCCCAGCAGCCCGCAAATGTGTTATAAGGTGCAGAGGGCGCCCTGGCTGTTCAAGGAGGTGTTTCACGAATAAAGGTATTTAAAAGACATACGGGAACTGGCATTAACTTATTGAAAAATATGCTCGGGATAGCGCCGAAGAAATGGCAACAAAACCAGTCGTATAATTTCGTCAGTGTATTTCGTACTGCATAGGTACTATGGTTACTACCAGAGGGATCCGGATATCAAACAGATAGCATCCTAAACCTCCCTATTTTCGGCCTTTGCAGCGTGGGACGGTAAAGCAGAATCTGAACACTAGGCTTCTTCATATACGTACCTTCGCGTCTTGTCGGAATTCTATTCAAAATGGTCTTGGTCATTGAAGGCAGTTTTCGGGTCGATCGAGCCCGGCAACACTGCAGTTGCATTTGACGATGTGAACCATTAATTCGCGTATAAATATGATTCTTACTTCCGTTCCCTTAGCAAAAAATTTTATTTTCAGAGGAAGAGAGACTTACGTTGATCGCTTTCGAAATCGATAGAGTTTTATTCACCATCTACACCATTCTAAAGTAGTATTTATTGCCTAATTTTAAATTTTAGTTTGCGTGTGTCTTTTCTAACTGAATTTCGAAATACGTATTTTACGTGTTTCCCATGGTTTTATTTCTGATCATTATTTTTTGGTATTTTTAATTAAAACCAAATAAATAAAAAAAAAGTTTTTTTTATATGTTATTTTACACCCTTTATTTCATAGGAAAGAGTAATAATCAGAAAGAAAAAGAATAATAATCAAAATTACTGCCTCTGAAAAGAAAATTTTCCTCTGTAGCCTGCATCGTAACGAACTACATGACATCTTCAAGGTCCTCTGATCGAACCGAGTGTTAGACTAAACTTTTGGAGAAAGTTTTCAAAAATCCTTTAAGTATGTTCGAGATATTTGGAAGATCATTTTTCATTTTATTCAACTATGGAAGAACTGAAAGTTTGATGGTTAAACAATGGTTTGCAAATAGTTATTGCATCGCTCCATGCAATGCGGTCATTGTGCCTCATTACTAGCCGAATGGTTCGAGCTGCTAAACAACGTATGGGAGTTCGACCTGTGTTTAATCCCAGGCGAAGGGCAGGCTTACTTTTCCGTGGAAAGTGCTCACTAAGGTATTCCTTCCTTAGCCGAATAGCTCTCGAGTGCTTTACTGTAGTTATGTAACCTAACCTAAAGCGATCGTGGTATATTTGGTTAGCGCGGCGAAGGCACAGTTGATATTTTCGCTTCTTAGTCATCAGCATTATGTGCCAGAAAACCAGCAAGAAAATCCCTTTAGCATTAAGTAAAAAGTTTCATTTTCTGTGGAATATATATTAAAAAAAAAAAAAAAAACTGTGCGTTGTCGTCGCAGCTGGGTATGCTAGCAAATTTTCGCGAAAGTCTCTTTGGTAGAAATGAGTTAAAAATTCATTTCTTTATTTTATCAAAATAATTAACAAACAAACAGGAAAGCTGTGGAACGAAGCTAAATAGGTTCGTGTAAAAGATTTTTAAAAGCAAATTAATGGAAGAGGAGACTGAGTTGTTTTCAAACTCCGATGGCCAACTTCATCAGTTATTTTCTGGAATAAAAGCGCGGAATAAATCCCCTGCGCGCAGTCAAGGAATACCCGACAGACAAAGAGAAATTTCCGGCGCAATTAATTCCGAAATAATCTCTCATATCCGTTCCTTTTCCCTGGACATCCATGCAGCGCCATTAAAACATAATTATCGGAACCTAACGAATGTAAATGAGAAAGTAATGCGACCGGGGCACCCTTCTCTCTGTTCGCAACGTGAGCGCAGAATATAACTCGGGTGGATGCGTTCCTTTTTTCTCTTTAGACGTCGTCGTCGCTAACGGCCAATCTAAAGTTGATTCAAGAGTACGAAATAAGATTTGTTATGACAATTGGAAGCGGGATTTGGATGGTATGATTGTTACCGTAATGAATAATTGCTCTTTTAAGAGGAAAGCTGCTCTTGAAAAGCGTGTGACTGAACCGGAGAAAAAGCCACTATGGAATTTTTGGATTAAATAGATTTAATTTTAGAAATATACCATTTTACAAGTAAAACGTATCTGATAATTTCGTGCTGCAAAAGACGAGAGGGACAAAAATGCATCCATTTTTTTTTTTGTTCTCAAGTTATAGAGACTTTGTCTCATCTGTAACATCCGCTGTAAAATTATCTCCTTCCTTCGGTAATGGGTCTGAGAAAATTCTTGTCTGCGGCAGGTGCAGATTTGTAAGCTCTAGATGAATTTACTGTGAACAAAAGCTTTTCAATAATTTAAGCGCAGTTGTATTCTACTTCTTGTCAATAAAATTCTTAGAAAGGCTGATATTCAAATAATAATTGTGCCTGAAATTCCATTTAGTGTTGCAACACTTGGTTCTTTCAGGGGTTACAAATAATAAATTTATCCTAGGGTTTATATGGTTAGATTTTGTTATTTTTATTCTGCTGTTATTGCGTCGGGGCGTAAATTTACTTGCCAAACCACTACGCAGAAAAGCTTTCTTTGCTTTCCACATAGTAGTAGAACATTGATTATCAGTGTAACCGGTCAGTCACTCAGAACAATGTTGTTAATTTTTTATAGTTACTGTTATATGTTTTTTGCTCTTATCATTATATAGAAATAAACTTTAAGTAAAAAGTTGTCGGTTGAAATTAAACTTTTGCACTGCAAAAGCGTTCAAGCGAATTCATTACTAGTTCAAGAACAAAGAAGTTAAACAGCTAATTGGAAACAATTGTTTTTGTAAAACAACAGCTGATGGTCCACCTTAAGGTAATTTACAGCGCAGAAGCTACGGATTGTACGGCATGAAATAAATTTTGGCAGCTTGTAGAAGGCTGCTAATAATTATCAATTTAATCAGCTAGACACGAGAAAATAATCCCAACTCTTACTAGAAAATTTTGATTTTCAGTTTTCATTTGGAAGAAGGCCAACAAAAGCCTTAAGGAGAAACCGATGTTAAGTACTTGAGAAAAATAACTGCGTGGCAGTTTATTAGTTAATTAATAAAGAGGTTCGATGAGAAAATTATCACAAATAAGCAAAACATTAAAAAATTCTAATTGTAGTTTCGATAAAGTACGGCCAATCTTTCTTGAAACTTTTGTTATAAAGATGAACGCAGTGAAATCACAGCGAGGGTTTTGGTGCGTGTTTCTAAAAGAAAAGGGGGCAGCTTTAAACAGTTTTTCCACACCTCCAACCGAAACGGAGTTGAATCGTTAACGAGATTGCTATGCAAGAGTTATTTCGAAGCCGTCTAAGAAATTCAAATTGAGGGTGAATTAACACGAGCAATAATTTTGAACTTCGGAAAACAAAGTGTGTGATTATCAGTTCCAACAAACAGCTGATGTTGAAGACTTTTTCAGTTTGACATCTCTTTTCGTTTAAAGATATGCAGCTTTGTCCTATAAACTCGAAGTCATATAGCAAAGAATTTTTTAAGTGCCTTGTGAATGAAGCTGCGGAATAACGTCTTTTACGGCTGAGGGCATGATTTTATCGACATGTTTAAAAAGAAAGCATAATAGTATATTTTTAAAATATTTACAAAGAAGAGGGCTGAATTTAGGGATGACTGTTAGGTAGATGGAAGGAACTAAAATGGCCTTAGTTTAAAGATTTAAAATGAAGAGAGTGAAAGCTTGGGAAGTTTTCCATATGCGATCTTGATGATGGTAGAAGGATAATCACGAGAACAGCAGTTCTTCTGTTCAACGGAGCGTAATTTCATTTTCTAATGAGCAGAAGTGTATATGGAATATATATATAGATGAGCAGAGCGCATGCGCTCAGAAAAGGAGACAACAAACGGTTTACAAAGAAATATCCTTCGTTATTCGTTATCAGATTTCGTAAGCAGTGTGTCCAAAGAGGGAAGAAACTTGTGAATTCAACTTCAAAAGTAAATTGTATGTTATATAAAATGTACAGTGCTAAAAAAAATTCTGAGAATGGGTGTTTCCTGAACACCCCCTCCCCGCTCGGGAAAAAGAAGGGAAAAACAAAAACGCAAATTAAAAATTGATAAAATCATGCTTTCTAGATGATGTGCTCGCCGCCCAGACGGTATAGTGGTTAGGGGAGCCCGCTACGATACCAGAGGGGGGAACCAGGTACTGAGTTCGAATCCCGGAGAAGGCATGGCTGTAATTGTCCGCTCCTTCATAGGAGGTAAAGGTGGCTCTATAATAAAGTGACTACCACTTCTTACCTTAGTAGTGGCAAACCAAAGTCGGCTGAGGGTCCGCCATTGGGGGGGGGCGGAGATGATGATGTGTGCAAATATCACAGTGGAGAGGAGAAAGGGGATTGGGGCAAAATGGTAAAACTTTCTCCGGAAATTAAACTCGTTTATTCTGCGCAAGTCTTGGTCATTTCT
Organism: Stegodyphus mimosarum; assembly: GCA_000611955.2. Classification (NCBI taxonomy): domain Eukaryota; kingdom Metazoa; phylum Arthropoda; class Arachnida; order Araneae; family Eresidae; genus Stegodyphus; species Stegodyphus mimosarum. Next base: position 31,728 of record KK112333.1, read on the forward strand.
AGCAGTTGTTTCTATTTCAGAATCAGCGTAGTGCAATTCACGAAGCCCATTACGTAAACCCTCAAACGTACCCAATGCAAGAAGTGATTTCCCTTAGAAAAAAAACTAAGTATTATGAGTTTGGTAGTGAAATGTAGGTACAAAATCAGAGAAACTTTCTAAAGTGAAAGATGTATTTAAAGCAAAATATTCTACGCTCAGTGCTCAATCTGTTTTCGTAAAATTCTCTACTTTATTTTGGAGAAACGCAATAGGAACACATGCTTTTTGTGAGTAATAAAAGAAATTAACGAACATGCTTTTGAGTAACAGTGTCCAACTTGATTTCGAGTAGCCTATTTAAGAATTTAATTAATGTTCCCTGTCATTCATAGTTCGTTACGTTTCTTTTGAACAAAATTACATTCAACGAGAGTTCTAGCATGAAACTCACATTTGAGTGGAGATAAGCAGGGAGACGGCGGATGGTTTTAAAATACGATGAGGTGCGTAGAGATCCATCATGTGTGAAAAGCCGGGGTGTTTACTTTGTTTAGCTGAGTTATCTTGGAGCCACTGGCGGTTTGTTGCGAATAACGCTGCTTTCAGATTATTTTCCTTCTTTTAGTGGAGGATAGTGAGGGTAATTAAATTCTTGAGATCGTGCTACGTGAAATTCTTTCAAGAGGTTTGCGCTCATACTGTTCTGTGAAGAGCGCGTTTTCGTTTCATGAACGTAATCTAGAATCTTCATCAGTTGACGTCTCTGGGTTGGAAAGAAGTAGATTATTAACTGGGATATGTTTAGAATGCTTGCTTTTGAGGATTCTTACGTTCTTTTTATTTCATTCATTTGGTCTTGTGTATTCCAATTCGGTGCATTTAGTGAGTCATTTATTTTGCTCGTTAAATGTCACCTTTGTTAATCGCAAATGCTCGTGAATGCTTGGCATTAAATAAGCGAAAAATTCAGAGCATCTTCATTTGTTTTCTTGAATGTGACTTTAATTTTAATTAATTAACAGAAGAGGTATGTAATTTTGCAGTTTATTAGGGCTACGTGTCATTTTTTATAGTCATGACCATAATTTTTGCTTTATATCTATGAATTCTGAAATAGATATTTTGATAAAAATGGATGCCGACTGAAGCACTACTCGTTTCTTAATAATGAAGGAGTTCTTGGTACAGTGTAGCAAATCTTAAAATATTGTTTTGCAGATAGCGTGCGAGCATTTTGATCCGGTTGTAATAGAAAGCACTGATTGTTTAAGTTCTAGAACAGATATTTCCAACGATATTGCATCAGATACGATGGCTTTAAAGACCTCTTTTGCCTAGTTACAAAAGTTGTGAAAAATTGTTCTTAAAAATTTGAGCTATGAATTAAATATCTCTTGAGTTATATCAGTTCGTTTTATACGAACTACTCAAAGTTTTCGAAGAAGGAACTTGTTGAATCAGCTGGACCCTCTCTGGAACAGCTTTGTCAGTACAGTGTCTTTCGATGCTATATACTTACAAGCATCCACTCACTTACTTGCACAATAGACACTGTAGGCTTACATACATCAATGGGAGAAAGGGTGAGTGTTTGTCAGTGTATAAGTATTTGGCACGGAAACAATGTACTGGCGAGGCGACAGTCCTCTAGGGTAGTTTGGCACTAGGGAAA
>KK112333.1:37045-61302 GCA_000611955.2 Stegodyphus mimosarum
TGGGAATAGATAAGCGCATAAACCTAGAGATATTTTTCTGTTAAACGTGATACATTAATATAGCAATTTGCCAAGCAAAAAAAAAGGCTTAAGTGGGGAGATAAAAGTGTTCATTTGCCTGAAATTTCAAGTATCTCTTATTCAAATAGTTTCCGTTATTATAGCAGCAACTAATTGCACAATTTAATGCTTTTTTGTGCTTAAGAAACTAAAATAATTCAAGCGTCGGCTGATGTGAGAAATCTCATTAAAATTATTAAAAATGAAGAATTTCTACATGATGTAGGAAGTATAATAAATAAATTCATGTACTGTGCAATATATTGTAAATAATTTACAAAAGTAAGCCCGGTGGCGAAATGGCCCGGTGGCGAAATGGTCGATAAAATGAGTACCAAGTTCGCCTGGGGATTCGCTGCTACCGGTGTCCTGGCTAGGTGAGCTAGACGTTTTGTAATTAAATAAAAAAATTTTCGCTTGAAGCTTTATCCCTCGGACGATTTTTCCAAAGGACTGGTTTTCCCGTAAATCAAGCAGTCAGATGACCCGATGACAAAATTCTAGATATTGTTCCTTTCGACGCGCTAAGCCTAAAGAATTTTGGCATTAAGTATTCTCCCCTCTTTTAATGAAGATAAATTTGATGCTCAGAAATTAGAAAGCCGCAACTTAGTCAGGAAAAAATCTGACAAAGCCATGGAGAAAAAAAGCAGCGGTAATATACGGGGAAATATAATAGTGTTGTGTATGGCTGCAAGCAATGTACGAAATTCGTACTTAATTGGTGTTAGTGTGAATCAGTATACTTATCTGAATATTTTAAACAACCAGTCTGAAGCAAAATGCTCAAAACCTAGGTCTTGTTGGAAATTTCTACTTTAAAGAAAACGGTAGTCCCATATAGAGCTCGTAATGTGAAGAAGTGGTTGCTGTAAAATACATCATATACCTTGGAAACTCCAACACAGTCACCAGACGTTAACCCAACGAATATATTTGGAAAGAAATGAAAGCATTAAAAGTGCTTCGTACCATGGAAAAAAATGACCTAAGCATTATGTAGTATAAGAATTATGAAAATAATTAGTAAAAAATATATTTGAATTTGGTAAATAATGTGTCTAAATGTGTTCCACCCATTAGAAGCCAATAGGATATTCCAGTAAGTATTGAATTTTTTCTTTGCTTTGATATCGTTATACTGTTATGCGTATGAATACTTTTATCCATTAATTTTTCTCCGTATGTGCAAAGAAAACTTTTATTTTTATTGCGTGTTCATTGTGTGAAATATTTCTCAGTGATAATCACTCATTTAATTATGAATCAGTGTGTTGAAGATTCTTGATAAAATTTTTAAATTGTTTTCAAACAAAATATCCGGATGAGCTAGAACCGCAGTCCGTCCAAATAATTTAAATGGCTGATATTTTATGAACCTCTGAAATGAGACGTTATTTGTGCACTTACTATTTTTTATCATTTATTATTGTTATTTATTATTACACTATCTACCTGCATCTGCTGGCCTATTATATGTCACGCCCTTTTCCGTTAAATGTCATGCAGGAAGCAATATTGGCATTAGTCGCGTGCAAGATACCACGGAGTGCAGAGTTAGTTATTCGATGTCGAGAAAGTTGCAATCATCGGGTGTTACAGAAATGGCCGATCCTTTAAAGGGCATATCTTTGTGAGCTGAATTACCCAAAATCGGCAGTGACCTGTGTGATTCAGAAGTGAAAGTTAACGATGATTGTCTTAATATGCCCCGAGTCGGCTGGCCGACGAAACTGAGAGATAGAGACTGACGGGTGCTGTGCAGAGAAATTCTGAAGAACCGCACATATTCCAGGAGTTTCAATAGCCATCTGGGAGTGTTCTTTCGATGAATATCATCCGTAAGGAAAGTATTTACTTGGTTTTCATGGTCGTGCTGCCGACTTCATGCTGCTGGGTTATTGTGGTGCAAGACACATCGACAATGGAAAATGGATTAGTGGAAACAGGTGTTTTGGAGCAACTAATCAAGGTTCACCCTGTACTGTTCGGGTGGTAGGGTCTTGTGTCTACCTAAAGCACGCCTCTTGCCATAATGCATTGTGCCGATTGTAAAGTTCGGGTGGGGATGGAATTCTGCTTTTGGGGTGTTTCTTCTGTTATGGACTGGGACCTTGGTCCAATGGTAAGTTCAACGCCGACGTCTACTGCACTGTTTTGGATGACAGTGTGCTTCCTATGTTCCTATGTTGTGGCAGTTTACGGGTTAGACCCATGTTACTTTTAGGATGACAAAACCTGTTGTCATGCTGCGAGGTCCACCGTAGGTTAGTATGTTGCCAGTGGGATTAACCGAATGGACTGACCTACCCAGAACCCAGACTTGAACCCTATCGAGAACCTCTGGGACGAGTTTAATCGCCGAATAAAGGGATGCAACAACCGTCCAAAATCAGTGAAGGAATCTGCATGTCTTCTTCAAGACGAATGGAAGAAAATACAAGGACTTGTGTTCAATATATATCTTTCTTCATGCAAGGACTTGTGAAAAGCATGCACCGGAGGGTTAAGGCTGTAATTCCCATTCGTGGAGACCCTACCAACTATTGAATATGAATAAATTTTATTTTTATCTTCTATCATAGGTGTCCCCCAGTACTTATTGGTAGATAGTGTATTAGCACATTTTTTTATTGTGGCTGAACGCAAATTTCGCCGTGTGAGAGAAATGATTGCCACTTACTTGAGAGTAATAGTAAATGGTGGAAGCCTCGCCCTCAAGAGATCTGGAGGGCGGAATTGCAAGGTAATTAATTAAAGCTTTCTTTGCCCTCGTATATACGTATCGTTAATGTAATATGGAATGATCTAAAAACAAACAAGAAAAGAACAGAAAAACGAATTTACTTGACATTTTTAATGAGAAATTTGGCACTGTTTTTTCGATACAAGCTGATCAATATCAGCCGGAATTGATGAGTCTACGTAGCTTTCTAATCGTGTATCACTCAGTCTTGATCGGTGGTCATTTTTGATTAATTTCATGGTTGAAAATAATTGTTCCCAAACATACGTACTTCCGAACAGAGACATCATTTGCTTTGCATTTTTCGTCAAAAGTGGAAATTTCTCAGGTCTCACATAAGATTTATAAAAATTTTCGATGTTTACTGAGCAAAATACATTTTTTAAATCGATATTATTCTGCATGTCAATCACTTCCATTTGAAAGTCTTCGGGAACTGTAACATCGATATTAAATGGCGAGGAAAATATTTTCATGGAAACCGCTGTCTTCTCAGCTTTGATCATTTGGAATCGTAATTGAAATTCGTTGATTAAAATGTCTATATATTAAGGGTATTTTTAAGAAGTAGTAACCACGACTTAAATAGTGCTCTTTCTCATTTGCATTAACTGCATTTCTCAAATTACATTCTGGCAGGAAATAGTAAGCTGAAATTAGAATAAGATAGGAAAGATACAAAACTTAAAATAACTGTTAACATGAGATAAACCTTACAGTTTAATTATTGGTACTGTGACATTTGGCAAACTCAGTCTTTTCGTACACAAATTTTCCTGGTGAATTATGCAGTGGTTAAGGAATATTTCCCTTACTGTGACCTTCTTAATGTCTTGAAATAGCCTTCCCGATACTCCTACCTCCATGCTTGGCATTGCTCGTGCTCCATCTGTCGATATACCAATAATCTTTTCTAATGAAATTGAAAAATTTCCCAACACAGACTTTAGTTCATCGTACAGGTCTTTGCCGGTTGTATGTAGTCCCTTGCATTCTAATCAGTGAACGCAATTCTTCGGTAATATTAAATTTGGTGTCAATATCACGTAAAAATATAACCAGTTGTACTGTATCGCTAATATTGCAACTCGCATCAAGTGCCAAAGAACAGTATTCAAATTTTGCAATGCGTTGCATAGCGTTGTTGCTATGTTCTCGGACAAGTCTTCATTCTCCTTGCAATGGTGAATCTTGATAAATTAATGTTTGAAGTAATATTTACTTAATCAGGAAAATCTATTTCTGCAACAGCAGTCAGACATTCTTTTATCATCTCTCTCCATCCGCAAAGGGTTTAATTTTTTTTTTTTTCTTTCCAGTACTTGACTGACAGCAAAACTAACCTTTACTGCCGTATTTGATAAAACAGTTTGATTTTTAAAAATAGCCTATTGTTTTCCCAAGTTTTTCTCCATTTGATTAAACTTATCTATCCGGAGTCGTCCTGTTAAGTTTTTATATTGTTGTTCATGTTTTGTATAGTAATGCCTTTTTATGTTATATTCTTTTAATGTCGACACAGTCTCTGAGTATATTATGCATACAGCTTTATCTTTGACGAAAGTGAAAAAATAATGAAATTTCTACTTTTCTTGGAAATGCCTGTGCTCATCCGCAACCTTCCTTTTTTTTTGTTTGCTTTTCCGACATGCTATTATGGATTAAAATCGTGGGGGGGGGGGGGAATAATAAAAAAAATTGTAGAAAAACTTAATTTTGAATAAAAAAACTCTAATATTACCTTTGTTACCGATGTTTAAAAAATGCAATGTTTAAAAAGCAAGAATCTAACTTTCGCATTACAACATCTTTATGTCTTCGCTGTAGCGCGCGGCTTCTACTTTTTAAGAACATAACTACTCTGTTTACATGCGACGGGGAATTCTCGGCTAGAAGCCAAAAGTAGTAGTAGTTATTAGCGCTTTCGTTTTCCATCATTAGGTGTCACTACCTGAAAATGGCTTGGCAGCACGAGTGCGGCTACGTAGTCTACACCTTTTTGACAGTAATATTGCACTCACGCCTTTCAAGAAACACAAGAATTGCTAAAATTGTAGTTTTACCAGTCTGACTGATTGTGTGACAGAAGCAAACACAAACAACCAGAGACGCAGCGCGTTCGTATTGCATGTTTGAACAAGTTGCCGATAAGTGAGTAACTCGTCACAAAAATTGTTTCGGTTTAGTGTGTACTACCATTTTAATATAATTATTTTTATAACAATATATTGATGGGGAAAAGTCGATAAAACAAATTCAATTTTAAAAATGCTTGGCGGGCCGCATAAAAATGTTTAACGGGCCGCAAACGGCCCGCGTGTTTCTCATCCCTGGCATAGAAAATTAAGTTTAGTTGGTGCACCAACTTCAGTGTCGTTTTGTCTAGTGGGACCAAAACGTAACGGTAAGTTTTGGTGTACCGAAAATTTTGTGTTTTTGCCGGTTGGTTTCGTCAGTTGCCGCTTCGTTTTTAAGTAGAAACTCTAAGTTCATTTTGTGTGTGTGTGTTGGGAGGAGGAATAAACTATATTCGGTGGGTCTTTCTCTCTCTCTTTTTATTTTTTAAATAAGATTTACAATTTTTTAAAGATGTTTTGAATTTTTTTTTTAATAGTTTTAATTTTTTAAAAATTTTTTTAATTTTTTTTTTTTTTTTTTTTTTTGCCTTGCCGCGGAGTGGGAGAACTGAATTGATTCATAAGATATATATTTTTAATGAAATTCGAGGAAATAATTTAAATGAAGTGAAGCAAAAAATGTGTGTAATTTAATAGGCCGTTCAAGGGAAGTCAGGGGGTATCTACATCAGAGTGTTTTTTTTTTTTTTTTTTTTTTTTTTTTACAGAGTACAAATTAGTGTGGGTTTTAATGGTGATCGAAGTTGGTCTTAATTTTCTCCACCCTCTTTTTCTGGTTCCTTACGTTCAATTCCTGTGGCGAGAGGGGACAGTGCATTTTCTAATGTTATAGCCGAAATGTTTTCCGACGAGTCATTGAAACACAGATAAAAAGAAAGATACGTGCCTTATTTGCTTCCGGTCAGCGATGACCCCCGTAATCGTTGTGTGTGTCATCTCCTATAAAATAAAGCATTTCTTCAATTTGTTAAAAATTTTGTTTGAAGAATTGTTCTGCAAGTGTATAGAGAACCAAAATATACAATGCTGAATTTCGAAAATCAAAGATCATATAGGCAACGAAACACGTTTTGCATCGTCAAGTGACCGCTTTGGTAATTTTTGTATCAAATACTGTCGTACATATATATCATTTTTATAATTAGTTTTTCATTGCCATTCGCTTCGTATGAAAAGACTCGCGAACTGCAAGTTGATTCTTTAAGAATAGGTTTTTGTTGAGGGATGGAGTGTCGTGTACACGTAAACCCAAGACTCTTCGTTGAAACCTGGGCTTCCCAATGAAGCCTTCTCATTTCCCCTTTAGAAATCGGGCAGCTCTACTGTTTAATCTTTCGCAGAGAAGTCATTCGATGCCGAAGACAATTGCTGCTTAAGGCTGGAAGCGAGCCAGGCTTTGGAAGGATTTACTGCAACTCCCGGCTGCGTCTTTTCATCCTCGGACTCCGGAATTAACTACAAAAGGAAAACTTCAATCAAAGAGGGGGGGCTAACATGGGAGTCGAAACTAATTGCTTTCCACCCGATTACCGTGTTCGCCCCTGACCGAAAGACTCCAAAGGACGGAAGTTTTTCTACGAATGCTTTTGTCTCTTTTCCGTTAGATCTTCTCTCTTTTCCGTTAGATCTTCTCTCTTTTCTCATTGTTATGTTAATGGAGTGATGTTGTTAACGTGACATCGGTCGTGATGGAGAAGGCACGGTTCCTTGTCGAATTTTTGGTTAGGATACCGAAAATAAATCACTGTTTTTGGCAATGATTTTATTTTGAGTTTATGATTTATATTTGTGTGTGTGTGGTAAGTTCTTTTAGTAAATTTTTTTTCCATTTTTTTATGATGGGATTTACTTAGAAAGACTTATTTAACGTACAGTTTAAAATATCCGAGCACGTTCGGAGCATATTTTTTGTGTAATATAGGAATATTTTGATCAAATTTTTAGTTTCAGTTTCCTGAAGTATTAAAGGTAGACTAATCAGTGTTTAGAATAAATCATTGTATTCTAACCAATTCTAATTTTAACAAAGTGTTAATTAAATTTATAAAATCAGAGTAATTTTTTTTCAAATTTAGAAATATTACATTGAAAACATTGAGATTTAATGTGAAAAACAGTAGCATTAAATTAATCAGTGTGCTTCCTTCTGCAGCTTTAAAGGGTATAATAATATATAAAAATTTTAGAAATGATTGAATAATTGTTAACAAGATTTTTGAGCATATATACCATGTTATAACTCGTAAAGTAGACCATTATTAAAAAAGTACACATACAATCAAATCGGATTTCTTTTAATACATGCGCTAGAAAACAATATTAAGCACCCAGAGTTTCAGGCATAATAATAGTATTTTGAGTTCTCATTGTTGAAAGGAGAAAATCAGATGTAAAAATCAGTTTTTTTTGGAGGGGATGCGTTTTAGCTTCAAATTATTGTATTTGTATTAAAATAAGTGTACAGAACATGCCTAAAACTTACCACATTTAAAGGTTATATTTTCTTGGTCATATATGTCCACTTTTCCTATTTAAACTAATGTCTCCCATACAACAATTTTTACCTCAGTGATTGAAGGACACTTGAATTCAGTACTTCGTTCTTCATCCAGTTGTAAAGAATCTATTCAGTGCATAAGCATCGGGATTAATCTCAAGAATTTCAAGCAAGTTTAGGAATCTTTTAAAACCTCTTGTTTAATTTTAAGACATTTAATTACACTTCTAAATTTAATTTCCACAAAAATATCTTTTGAGGGTAAGCTTTCATATCATTTAAGTAATAAATTTTAATGTAAAAATTTCACACTCACGCATATTTAATTATGCTCAGCTTTGTTCTTTGGCAGTCATTTAGACTTAGTTCTGCATTGTTAACAGGTGCGGCAGCTTGTTAAAATTTGTACTAGCTAATCGGAGCTGACAATGTAGGTACACTAACCATGCATCTGCTACTTTACGTTTGATCAGCGATGGAACATTCCTGTTATTCTTGAACTCTGCATACTTTGCAAATTTATTTATTGCAAACAGTAGTTCTACAGTAATTGTGCAACTTACAAATAAAGACATCAGTTAATTTTTCAACATTCTCTTTCCTGGTCTAGGGTTATTTCCAGGCCTCTTCTGACTGAGCCAAACACATTCATATTTATTTGCGTCTATCATTTATATTATTTATTATCTCAAAGCCTTATGAAGGTATAATTTAAAAATATGCTCTTTAAATTAGTTTTTGACAGACATTCAGCTCTTTAAAAAAGGCCACTCTTTGGCATTTGAGTGCTCACTTCTGGTTCTGTTTGTTTCATAAAACCTTTAGTATTTTTTGTTATAATTACCGCTGAGATGAAAGCGAACTTGTTTCATAAAGATAAATATGCGATACACGTTTAAGAGATAAATCAGAAATATGATTTTTCTTCAAAATATGTCGTTTCAGCTTATAAGTAATTTTTTTTCTTTCAATATTCTCGAATTCGTTTTGTTTAATATAATTTATGGAAATATGTTTTAATAGTAATGTTTGACAAATTGAGACCACCGTTAGCCTAGACTCAATGTCCTTATTCTGAAACTATTAGACTCAATGTCTAATAGTTTGAGAATTCTCCTTCAATTGTTGTTAAAATTTCATATCCTAATTCTTGATTTGTTCGGCGAGAAATGGTTTTTCTACCCGTCATAAAAATCAGTCTTTATTATCGAATAAAATTCAAATTGAAATTACTGTTTTCGCAGTATAAACAAAGAGAACAAGATCTCCGAAATCGTACTTAAACTTGGGAAGTTTGCGACGCAGACGTAATTTTTAAATGATCTAATTTATGCTATTTCTGTTTGAGAAATTCCTGAAAATGAACAGTACTTTGGCAAGAAAAAGTAGATTTCGTTCTAAAAAAACATCGTCTTGAAGTCACGTAGGGTTTGTTAAGAGGGAACAGAATAAAGGATTTCAACATAGGCATTGTTTCATGTCATTGAAAACTATCGAGTAAGTAGTAGCTAGTAGCTGTCGAGTAGCAGCTGGAAGAGACTAGGCAAAGTTTCTTATTGATTAAGAAAGATTTGTTCAACCTTCATTGCATTTAAGTTAAATCTTTCATCTTTACATCAGGAACTAGTAACACAAATTGAACACGAAAATCATTAAATCAACTGAAATGTATTTGTTCTGATTGGTAATTTACAAAATAAAACGTTAATGGAGTATAACAACTGCTTCTTGCACGCTGAAAATATAACATTTCTTTCAATGTATATGAATGACGGACGAATAACCGAAACAGTCAACACGCATAAAGACTTGGGAAACATTTATTGAAAGAATACCCGATTTCGTCCGTTTTTCTGTCATACGTCCTGCTTAAAGCACTCGAGGTTTTACATGGCCTAAAATTTCTGCATTCTCAAATTCTGCTGAGAATGAGAAATGGAATTCAGCTTTGATCTCATATATAAGGGGGGGGGAAATTATTCTTGGAGAATTTTTGAAAGATCATCAAACATTCATTGTTTTTTTTTTTTTTTTTTTTTTTAAAGAGCCTGGCTCCTTTTGCGAGAAATGATAAGTAAGGCTGCGAACTTCCTATTTCCCCGTCAGATTAATTTTTCTTCCATTCCCCCGTCAGATTAATTTTTCTTCCATTCCCGAGTTAAGGGATGGGTCTTATCGATTGTCGTCTTCTGTATCTCATCCTAAATCGTACTTTTCCCCGTTCTCCTTTCCTCCTTCACCTTTCTGATAATTTCTTGTCGCCTTGTTTATCGACCATTTTGCGCGTGGAGGATCCGTTTTTCCGATCAGTGGACGAAGGAGGCACTTAATTGAGTGTGACGAAATCTTTTGTCGTTGAATAAACCGTGGATAGTCGTAACTTTTTTGAAGATCTTTGAATGACAGTTCTGGTAACTGAATTTCGTTTTATAGGATCGCGCATTATAAATATTTTAGTTTAAATAATAAGTAACATTTTCTTCTTTTAACATTTTTTATATTTCTGGTAAATGTCTATTTAGCCTCGTTTCGACATGCTTTGTTTATATAAGTGATTAAAGTTTCGGGGCTTAGCTCATGAACTTATCGACGTAAAGCTGTTGTGTTGTTCATGACTTATTTTCGAACGCCTTTTAAATAACCCCAGAGAAGAAAAATCTCCCGCCGTTCTATCTGGTCATCGCTCTGATCAATTAGAATTCGAGTATCGGGAAATGATGCAATTGCTAAAAATTTTCCTTGAGAGAACCAGTGTTTGTTACCGGAAATGTTGAACTAATCGAGTCCACCTCCCTAAAAAAATGAAATTGCAAGACTGCAGTGTTTTCCATCATAAAGTCTCAAAACGTTTGGTTGTACGGTTCTATAAATGGAGGGGGAGGGTGAATGGAGGAAAAACTTAATTACTTTTTAAATCATAATGCTGATAATACTTTTCATCCTCTTTAATTTATTCCCCCCTTCGTTGAAAGCTCTCTTTTCTCTTTTTTAGGCATCTGTGTGTTTTAAGGAATTATCGTATTGTCTCGTGTATGCTCTTGCGATGTAAGTGGTTAACATGTCTAGGTACAATATTGGAGAATTTCGGATTCGAAATTCGGCGAATGGTTAATTTTTTACTCTTCTGCTGCGGGAGTCCTTATAGTCTCAGTGCAATGGCGCTCGAACTGAAGATGTGGTGGATGATTCAGCATCCGAATTCGATTAACTGGGTGTCGTGCCTTTACCCAGTCACTCTAAGTAGGGGAGAATGCAAGAAATTATCCTGTTCTTTTTTAATAGAATTAAAAAAAAAGTTCAGGTACTGTGGTGTGAGTTCTTAGAGCGGTCAACTAGTAGTAGAATTTCCATGGTCGGATAAACTGGTAAGGGCATAATTGGTTTCTTACTTTTCAAGATTCGCGGGGGGCACCTAATAGTTTGTGAAACTTTATTCTGTAATAGTCTAAGGCCTTGTATATTGTTGTCTTCTCGTTCAAAGGCCGGCGAATGTGCAGGCTTGACGTTTCTGTTCTTTTTTCCCATATTCATATTTATATGCCTGTTTTCCTTTCTACGAAATCTTTCTTTTCCTGGGGAGAAAGCCTGGAGTATTTTATCATAAAATATTTGATTACCTATTTATATAAATTTCATTTGTACAAAATTTTTTATGATGAAAAATTCACCATTCTCTTTATTTATTGTCTTTAATGGTTATTACATTAAAAAATGAATATTCGTTTGTGTTCATTAAGCACTTTGAAACACAATTACAAATAAGGAGGTGTTTAAAAAAAAAGCAAGGGTTTGTGTTAAGTTACAGTAAGCTCGATATCTGAAACCTTTTTTTTAATGGAATTGGGTTATTTCGTAAAATGAATTAATTCTCAACGCTTATTTCGAAACCGTAGCCAAGATTTAAAAAAATATGGCTATCGATTTTCGTAAATCTTGACGGCTTATTACAACTTAATTCTTTTTTCGCAGTTTTCTGCTCTTTATTCTTTTAAATTAGTCATCAAGATAAGTGTGATAATTTACAAGTGTTTTGGAGAGCATCATTTTTCAACGGTTCCCTCGACCATTTCCCGGCACACCACCGAAGTCAGTTATTCTGTATCGCTTTTGAATTTTAAAAATTGGCCCGTCAACTCTTTCAGCTTTTTTATTGGCTCTTAATTCTTTTCTTTTCAACTCATTAGCGCTGCTGCAGTCATCTCACCGCAAAGCTGAAAAATTACCCCTTTGCAGTTGCTAATTTGCACTCGATGGACCTTAATTGCTCGCCAGATAAAGACGGCGAAGGGTTTTCCAGGTTCATTTCGCGGCCGATTATTAATGATCCACGATCCAACTTTTAAATTGGCTTCTCAAATTTTTGGTTGTGCCAATTTCCCACAAACCTGTTTGTTGTTAACATGCCCGCTAACAGATCGCTTGCCAATCAGCTCGACGCTTAACTCTTACGTCGTGATCGCATAATTGCGCTTTTGCCGGTTTTTAAAAGCTCCTGTTTCAAAGTAAGCAGCTTAGCTTTATTATTTAAAGTGTAATGTTTCTTCTGGGAAACCATCACAGATTTCTACCTTTGTCTAGACCCAGTCGAGGCAGATTTTTCCAAGCTGTAAACATTCGTGGCGTTCAAGCTGAATTATTCTGGCTTAATTAAATCAACTATATTATAATGACATATTCTATTATTACTACTCCTTTTAACGTGTTGAATTTTTTTTTTCCTGTTTCTTTCTTCTTCCCCCATCCGGCTTCCCATTTTAGGTACATTGAAATCTTGGTTCACAAATGTAATTCATTCCTGAAAGCCATAAAATTAAGCTATTTTTGCTACCGGAATGAATGTAAAGCCTGTTAATCCGTTCCTGGATCACAAATGATTTCTTATTTAAACTTTTACAGCAGTAGGCTGTGCGCGGAATTAATTTTACTGTACTTGTGCAAAGGAGAGTTGATGGCTTAGGTGGAAGGCAATGAAAAAAAGGGGGTTGGATTATTTGGATGGGAAGTTCCTTTCCATAAAAACAATAGGTTCATTGTCTTTCTGATCCTCCCCCTTCTTAACACTACTCGACATTCATCAAGACTCACTTGGCTTCTGTTTCATTTTTTTTTTTTTTTTTTGAAAAATCTTTTTGCTTGTGTTTTAAAATGCTTCTGAACGGAGACATGACATTGTCTTAAAAAATGTTTATGATGTGACTTGCTGCTGCTTTATCAATGGGCTATCATGCTGTGAAACTTTTCACCTAATACGGTTATCACATATAATAGTGCGTGAAGCTAGAGTTCTGCTCTCTTTGGAAACATAAACTGTTTCCAGACTCCTAAGGGACTTGAAGCGAATTATCTCTTCGTCTGGAACTTGAAAAGGTTTTAAGACAAACGTTTTATTAAACCAGAATTTTAACATAACCACACGTCTGGTGCTTGATAGGATCTGTTCACCACTTGCGTCGATGTAACTTAAAATAACACTAAATTTCAAATTTTAAAGTCGGCAACTGTAATGTAAAAAGGTGAAGAATACAATCTTATATGAGCTAGCTAAACCTAGTAACATAGCCTCGAGAGGCAGAAGTAGACTGTATCTTACAATCTGAAAAAACTCGTCTTAAGTGCTCAGTCTAATTTGCATTCTGGTGAGGAAACGGAAAGAAGAAGTGACATGAAAGAAGTGAAACGGAAAGAAGAAGTCTAAAACGTAAAGTGACTGGGTATGCAAAATAATGATAATCGTACAAGGCTAAGAGAAACTTTTCCGAGAAATGTTCTATACTCTTACCATTAAGGGGTGCTAGCCGAAACATATTTCGCTGAAACTGATTTCCCGGCTAGTTACGTGGAACATTTTGCAAATGAGATGAAAATGTCTCTGTTGAAGCTATTCGTTGTAGATTTACCCCCAAAACTGGTTTTCGCATAATTCAACTAATCAGATATCCCGAAAGGAAAAGTTCTCTGAAATCTGTCATTCGACGTGCTGTTGGGGCCAAACCGATTTTACCCGTTTCGCACAAATTTACGGATCGAAAGTTACACAGATCAAGGATCGAAGACCTAGGTTCATTTTCCCTTCTTCTTCACTTCCTCTGGCTCTTTGAATTTTTCATTTCTGCTTCTGAACTTCTTTCAGTTCTTCCACGCTCAGCTAGCTCATTTTTATGCTTTTCTATTAGCTCTCCCATGTCTTCAATGCTAATTTTCAAGCCAGTGATTTTTGTTTTGAGGTGTAATGTCATAGATAACAAAACACCTCCCAGTATCAAAGCCTTCAAATTCTCTGCCTGGCTGTAATGTCATCCAGATCGAATTTGTAATCATTTAAATGATTTGCTGCCAAATTTACTAATTTAGGACTAATCAATGGAGAAAATCAAAGTAATGTTTCTAGAGGTCTGTGTCACTTCTGTGTTAGAGGTAACTTGGAGGCACCTTTGGAAGTAATTTTTAACCGCCTTGAGTGTACGTTACTGGACACAACTATTCGTCACTGGAAACTTTCTGATTCAGTAAATTTGTTCACAAACCGATTTGTTTTTCATGATTTCGTTCATGTCTTGAGATTCGACTTCAATTTGATGTAACTCTACTATGTTTTTTGGTTTTCTTTTCATTTATGTGTTATGTCCGAGCCCGAAAATTAAAACATAAACCAAAATCTGATAGTAATATTATAACAAATTATCGCATTTCTCCGTGCGTGTTGTCGTGATATAAGTGATCAGCAAGTCTATGCCTTTTATTCTGTTGTTTTGAAATTACTGCAAAGACGTCAGTGACTTTTCATTTTCAGCGAAATTTTAAAAATATAAATGAGACAAGGTGAAGAAATATTTGTAAATGCATTTCTAATTCACAACTAATTTGGATATTTCATCTTCACTTTAGTTTTAATGTATTAAAATTTTGAAGAAAGCGGACTTTGTGATTATTAATTTTTTTTTTAAGGATCTATTATAGTTTACGAGCACTGTGTCTTGTGTTGTAATCGCTAAGTTTTAAATCTTATGAGTCCAAGGCCGTTAGCCTATTAATCTCGAAAAAGGTTTTGCTCAGTCCACTATAAACGACTGTATTACTTTTCAAATTGTTGTCACCAAATATTATCGCTCTGCATTGTTTTTAAAGAAATTAAGTAATGTAGAATCTGCATGTGTATGTATGTTCCTTGCGTCGAGAGAAATTGATGGTAACTTAAGCCATCAAGTTTTGAATAACGTAGTTTCTCACCCGATGTGCACCTGGAAGCCCGAATTTTGAATTTCGAAAATTATATTTCATATTTCGTAAAACTTTGATGATTTTTTATTAGCAAACTCAGCGATTCGAAAGCAAACACTGGCAACACTGTACGGAGTAAAACATTTTTATCTCCAGCTCGCGATATTGTGTGTCGGAAATTCTAAAAATATCTGTTTTTATATATTTTGTGATTTTGCTGTTGAATTAAGTGCGAAAAACATGATATTTAATTAATAAATTTGACACACAAAACGTTAATAATAAAATGAGAAAAAAAAGTTTTGCAATCCATCTTGTTAAGAAAACTGAATTCTAAACATATGCTGCTTTTAAAATTTTTGTAATATTGCTGTTAAGTTGTACAGAGTTAAGTGCAGATTGCTTAATAGTTTTAAAGAAAGTATCTAACAGGGAGCTATACAAGCAGGATATTTTTGGGCGAACTGCAATTCAAAAGCCAATCATCAGTGATCAGAATGCCTGTAAAACGAGAAAGTGGGCCATAATCATAAAACCTGGACTGTAGAACAATGGACGACTGTCATTTCATCGGATGAGTCATATTCACACTGTTTCTTACTTCTGGGCGAATTTACGTTTGGCAAATGCCGTCCCAAGCTTATGATAGAAACTGTTTGCTGCCGAGAGAGAAACAGATGGGGCTCAGTCATTGTTCGGGCAGTCATATTCCATGGGACCTATCATTATTGTGAAAGATCACATTATTACCAAGGATTATGTGACCATTTTGGCTGATCACATCCATCCCCTGGTACAAATTTTGTTCCCCAATGGTGATGCCATGTTCCAAGATGATAGGGTTGTCCAGGGCTATTTTTCTGCGCATGAGGTTAACTTTCTTATCTACCATGACAACCACAATGACCAGATAGTAATATCATGAGCCTTTGTGAGCAATTTTGGAAAAACAAACCTGCGTGAGCGCTGTCCTCCGCTATCTTCTTTAACTGAACTTACCAACGTTTTACAGAAGGTACAAGATTTCCTTGCAAAAGTGTGCAAGACCTCTATCCATTCTGAGAAGACGGCAAGATGTTTTGAATGCCAGCGGTTTTCCTACATCGTATTAATCACGACAATATGTTTTTATTTCGTTTTTTTTTCATATTTTTATGCATTCCCTGTAGCATACATTTCATATTTTTCCTCTCCCCGTATTCGAGTGGTAAAATTAGTTGGAAAAGGTAGGAAAATATGTAAGTAAATGCTGTAGTTTTATTTTATCGACTGTTTGAATATGTATTGATTCATAGATTTTTATCATTGTTACTTTGTTGTAATTAGAGTGATTTATTGCCTTAAATATTTTTATATACTTTGCACTTAACAGAACAGCGGGTAGTGGAAATTACTGAGAATTCCCCCCCCCCTTTTAAAATTCAGATTCTCGTTCGTGGGATTGCCAATAAAGCTAGCATAGTAATTGTTACTAATTGCGTTCATTTATTTATTCCCTGCATTTCTTTGTTTCTTATATTGCAGGTTTTTTTTTGGATGGTGGGTCTAACAATCTTTTTTTATAGGCAATCAATTTAAAAATTATCTTAAGCAAATATGTACCATTTCCCTGCATGCGTTTTATTAAATTGCTCGGAGAATGTCTGTACATTTGCGGAGGTATAAAAAACATTTGAACTGGGAATATAATGATGCGACTTGTAAAATGCAAATAAAACAGCGCTCGAATGAATTATAATTTATTCAAATATTGGATCTCGCTTTGTTATGTAAATATCATAATTTCATTTTTGAATGTACCACTCTTTTTGAAACGCCTAAATTTATTTCACCTTCTGATGTTTAATTAATTCAGTATCTGTTATTAAACCATTCAAATTGCTGAGATTGTTTTATCGCTTACTTTATATGTTTTTAATTACGTTCGTTCATACAGTTGTAATTTTTGCTCCACTTTGAATCTTGTTCAATTTAGGATTGGCAATCTGTGATGGCTTTTTGATTATGTAAATCTCACACGTCCCATGTGAGTTAAACCATTGTAAAAGTTTAAAACTTGCTTAGTAATCGTTGCTTTTCACGAAATTTTTCTTGTTGCATTAAATTAACTTTTCATTTTGAAATTAAAATTTTGTGCTTATTTAAAATGGTTACGAATTAAATTTTTTCTTGAAGCTGAATTCAGTATTAGCAGTTGTGTTAAAAAATTCCATTGTAAAAAAATCTTGAAATTATTTGTTCTTTATATTACATTGTCCCAAGAGCGTCTTTCGTGATTTCCATGCAGCTGCTTTATTTGGCGCATCTATATAAAATTGCACAAAACTTATTGTGATCCTTTTTAGTCGAATGCGGCTATCATAAAATATGCTTTTTTCGCGCTGAAAAGTTATACACGTTCTTTCACATGTCTTTAAGTGTGAAAAATTTACAGAAACATTTGCGACATGTAGTTTTGTATAAGTTAAAAGAGGTGACGGTGCTAATAATATTGAAAAAGCGTTAATGCAAATGGGAGTACTGCTTCAAATTGTTCATACGGTTTGCCTTTGTTTTAGGAGGTTTCGAGACGCTAATTTTAGTTTGGCAGATGAAGATCAATGCTGCCAGTGCAGATCTCATCAAGGCCATGGTTAATAAAATCCCGTGATATACTGTTTTTAAATTGGTGGTTGCTTGAAATATTCCTGGAAGATAATTCATTCGTTTCATGCGGATGATGTGGTGAATGTGGTATTTTTAAATGTGAAAAAGTAATGAAAAGAAAAAAATCTGTGTTCTGGTTTTGAAACTGCGGTCAGAATATTGAAGGTTAGGCTGTTTGATACTTATGATAAAGCGTTTAGGTGCTGTAATTTGACAATGCGCATTTAAGATGTTATTTAACCGCAGAAATCTAAAGCAACGTCAGAAAATAAATCAAAAGCATCGGAAAGCATGGCACGTGTTGTCACTCAGTTTCTGCACCGGCAATGCACATAGTTTTATGTCATGTTGAAGTTTAAATATTTTCTAGTAAACGAATCATTATCACGATCATTAACCTCCGAAGCTCGAGAAAATAATTAACAAACCAGAGCAGCCCCATTCCCCTGAATTTGGCATTTAACTTTCAGCGACTGCCTTTCCTCGTAATAATACTTACCCCAGTTGCGTATTAGCTGGCAAAATGTGCAGCTAAGTCATCCCCATCCTCAGCCGCCCAACAATTCCGGGAGGGGTCTGGTGGAGGACGTGTAATCACAGTTTCAGCCAAAGATTGTCGTAGCAGTACCTTTTCCCCGACTCAACAACCTCATCAAAAATGCCTGCTTAAACGACAAACTTCGTCGCTCCATCAGCTCGACAGCAAATAAATACTCACGGAACCACGGGCGACAGCTATCCCGCTTACAAAATTTCACGCGTGGCGCGAGTTAAACAGGTCTTGAAGAATTAAGCGAGATTTAGTGCCTCATGCTAGATTATACCCGCCTCCTCTGCGAGCATATTAATCTGCAGTCTCGACGAGGTGTTCCTCGCCTTCATGCTGTACGCTTCTATGGACATTAGCGCCTCTTTCCTCCAACAAGGATAGGGATGAAGTGGGGCGACAGAGGAAACGGGATTTTAAGGACTATAAATCGGTCCATCGATTGATGATCCGACCGTCCTGTAATTGCCCGTCCCCGTGTAATGGGAGCAGCACCGTTTGCGTTGTCTTACCGGTGATTGGAATTTCGGAGATTATAACGGCTTATGCAGGATATGGTAATTTTATCCAGCTTTCATCATTCTTCAGCTAATATTTTCATTTCCATTCTCTTTGAATCATTTTTTGATTAAAATTGCTAGAGTAGATATAAAAGTGCAGTCCCTTCCTTTTTTTGCTGTTATTGTCTGTCTAAATGTGATGCTGTTTAGAGTTTAATTAAATAATTATTATTAAGTGGCTTCAGGAAACGTAAATGCATGCATAAAATAAATAATGTCAAGTAAAATATGAAACAAATAGCGTAAATGATACAGCTTGGATGCAGACTTTTGTATGCACTTCTTCTATGATATGGGGTGTTTATTTTAAGATGCTTATGCATTTTCATCGTTAATACCGTTATGGTATATCTGGATGCGCAGCAGCAGTATGCATTACCGGTTGTGCAATACAGAATGTTTCTTATATTCAAGTCATCGTGTTTTCTATAAGGGTCTAGTGTAACTATGCTTTACTGTACAGTTGGGGTGCGGATGATAGAAATATGCTGAAGTTTTGTGATATTGGGTGCTTCTAAAAGTCATAGTTCAACATCCATTACTAATAACTTTTGTTACTGGAATATGGCAAAGCTCACGATGGACATCTACCTAAGGGGAGGGTTACCTTCGTAGTGGACGTTTCAAAGGAAACTGGCTCATATTCACATTATACGTGTTCTTCGGATGTATAGGTAGAAATACAATGTAAGATGCGTCTTAAACCACCAATTTCTGATTTTTCTATTGCTCTTATTCAGAATTAGTTTACTCTAAAAGCTGAATCTTTCACATTGAATTCACTTTTTAAGCGTTTCATCAATAATTCAAAAATATGGAATAGACTGTTTTGTGGCATTCTCTTTTACATTGCGACTTGGCGACATTTTCACTTTCTGATCTGAAAGAGAATATCTTTCCCCGTTAATTTTTTTTTTTTTTTCAATGCTGGTAACCTTCAGAAATCATATGTCATTAAGTTTTAAGCTCCATACCAAGGTATTCTAGCACTAACAAATCTGTTTTAGACTGTGCTTTCGAATGCTATAGCAATGACATCAGGGTAGCTTCATGTTGTAAAAAAAACCATTATCTCTGTGAGTAAATACGATAATTTTTTACATACGGTGACAAACAAATAATTTTTCAGAAGTTTCATAATACACTCACGTTTGTGAAAATTGCAACACCATGAAGGACTTACGCGAGTGAGCTGAAATTTTCAGGAAATGCAAAGTAGCGCATGATATGCAAATGATTAGAATTGCAAATCCGTAGCGCATGCGTATGCTGAGCAGCGCTCTCTGAACGGCTGATGGATCCGAATAAATAGACGGCTGCAGCGAGGCGTGTATGGTTATCGGTGGTTATCTGCTAGTGGTAAACGTTAACTCAATCTGTACTTATGCCTCGTCGACGAAAGAGAGCGAGATTTGAACAACTTACAGAGTTTGAACGAGGGAGAATCATCGGCCTTCGTGAAGCTGGATTGTCGTATCGTGCAGTAGCCTCTCGTGTGCAGCGTAACAGCAGCACAGTGATGCGCGTTTGGAAGCAGTGGACGGACGAGTGTCGGACAACTCGGAAATCCGGGAGTGGACCCCGAAATGTGACGTCAGCTCGCGATGATAGACACCTGGTCCGCATGGCGCGGACGGACCGTACAGCTTCCTCTAGACAATTGGCAGCACTGTGGTCAATAGCTACAGGTGTTTCATTGTGTGCTTCATCAATTCGTAGACGTCTGCTGCAGTGTGGACTGCGCGCACGGACTCCTTTATACAGGATCCCCCTAACGCACGACCATCGCCGCCTGCGGCTACAATGGGCCAATCAGCATAGAGACTGGCGTGCTGATTGGCAGCATGTCGTGTTTTCTGACGAATCCCGCTTTAATTTGTGGTACCATGATGGCCGCATTCGTGTCAGACGCTATGCCGGTGAACGCCACCTTCCGGAGTGCATTATCGAACGCCACAGTGGACGAACACCCGGAGTTATGGTCTGGGGCGCCATAGCATATCATAGACGATCTCAATTGCTACGAATTGTGGGCAATCTGAACAGCAACCGGTATATCCGTGAAGTTCTACAGCCCGAAGCTGTTCCCTTCCTTCAAAGCTTGCCAGGCGCTGTATTTCAACAGGACAATGCCCGCCCTCATACTGCTCGGATTGTTAAATCCTTCTTTGCAGCGCAGCAGGTACAGCTTCTTCCTTGGCCTGCGTGTTCCCCGGATATGTCGCCAATTGAACATGTGTGGGATGTCATTGGTCGGCGTCTTGCTCGTGATCCTCGTCCTGTTGCGTCTGCAGACGAACTTTGGGTACGCGTACAAACGATATGGAATGCTCTTCCTCAGTCAGACATTCAAACTTTGTTTGACTCCATGCCACGTCGTGTAGCAGCACTTATTGCGGCGCGTGGTGGCCACACAAAATACTGATTCTGATCTCTTGTTCTTGTTTGTTTGCTTTGAACATTTAATCATTTATTTGTACCACTACCACTCAACTGTGTATTAAATTGCATTCAATTATGACGATTCCTTCTTGGTGTTGCAATTTTCACAAACGTGAGTGTAATCACGGCTCATGAGTATGCGTTGTTGACATATTTCCCCCTTTTTTCATTTCTTTTCTTTTTCTCTCTTTCTTTTACAAAGGAGAAATTGTGAAATCGTGTACTTATCAAGTGAAACCTAAATTAAGCTGAGGTTTGATTTCTGTGATAGAATGATATTATAGTAAATAACATATACTGATAGTAAACAACATATGCTGAAAAAATTACAAAATAATGTATTGTTATATATTGAAGTTAACGAAAGAATATATTAAAAAAAGTAAAGATAATAACCAACTTAATTTTTCTTTTTAATAAGGGTATGTCGAAGGGTGGGTGCAAGTGTATTCTTTTCTGACTCTCAAGCGATAATCCGGTCTGTCAAATTATATATGGTTCTCTAGCTACGGTCTAACAATCTTGAGTCCGGTTGCATAAGCTGTTATGCGTTCAGTGAAAAAGTTGATTTTTTTCTTGAAACCTAACCACTTTCTTCAGATATTTCCGTACATTTTGTTCCAGTTGTAGGAAAATTTCAATTGCGATTGAAATCGATTTTTCCATTCGGAGCATTTCAGTTTCTTATCTTCTTTTCTTGGTTCCTTCTTTGTGTCTCACCTTGATGTGGATCCTTATCGCCGATTTCTTTTAAAACTTTTGGTAGTAGGTGCCGAGGCTAACAGTGCTTGAGGTAACCTTTTAATTACTAGGAGTTACTTAGTGGGAGACTGCACTTTTTTCCTTTCTTTCGTAATCTCCCCCCCCCTTCGCGCAAGAGTTTCATTTTTGCAAGGTTTTGCCTATTAAACCCCGTTTCTCTGTGACACGTCCATTAAGACAGAGACACTCTCACCTTAATTGCGATCCGGAGGGACAAGACTGCGCTCCGTTCCATTCTGTATACCCCACTTGCTCATTAGAGGAGGCTGAGGAGAATGTTCCATTCCACGCTATTACTGGGAAAATTAACGCTTCTAGGTTAATTAGCAATCGACCCCGTTAGCTAGAAAATTCCGTAAAAAAGTGGTTTGGGGAAAAAAAGCACTGTGTTTTTTCCATCCGTTTATCCTCTGGATCGCCTTCAACTTTAGTTGTTCTTAATGTGGTATGTTGCAGGAATTTGACGTTCTTAACGTATGGCAGGAGTGTATTTACGGTTGTTCTTAAAGGTAATTTGTTGTGTAGTATTTTTATGTTCCACCTAGCCAATGCTAAAAGTTCTGCTTGTTCAGATTTAATAAGTAAATTTATGAATCTGTCACACCTTTACGGGCTTGCTAGGGTTTAATAGGACCTCATGTGGAAAATGCAAAGCGCGTGTAATAGAACTGGAGGGGAGGAAATTTAAAATTAGTGAATGCGCCTGCTGATCCAGTTAAAACAAATGGGAAAACGTATGGATACTACATGAAAGGAAGCAGAAGGGAAAAAGGAGCAATATGTACAGACAAAATGAAGTTTGTAATTCTTCTGCTAAAATGCTATTTTCAGATGTATCAGATGCTGATTTTTGTTAGAGATGCTGTTTCTTCTATAGACCACTCCTGAAAGTTTCTTGAAATCATCAGTTGATACTAAATTAAATCCTACATAAATTGGGAAAAGCATTGAACAATGTCCATTATTAGTAAAAGCTTCATTCAGATATATCTTTTTATAAGCACTTTAGATATTTTGTAATTTCTATTAATTCCGGACAATCCGGTTTTAATGATAATATACGTTAAATGAATCACAGCAGTGCCTTTGCACATTGTTTGTGATTAGAACACATTTTTCAGACATTTGATATATAGATAAAACTCAAGACAGAAGACATTTTTTACAAGATTATAAGAACAAAGTTTAGAAACTAATAGACGAAGTGCGCAATTGCTGCAGGTTCGCAAAAAATGGGGGCGGGGATAAGGAAAAGGTGGAGTTTAAATCCATGTTTACAGTTTCTTTCTTATTCATCTGAAGAGATCGACAATTTTTAGAAGTCCATCTGCCAAAATAAAATCTGCATCAATCAACGTTATTTATTTTTATTATTAGTCCAAGCGGACAATTTGCCCAGAAGAACTAATTTATTTATTAGGATAATTAATATTTGTATAAAGGGATACTGCATATTTCATTGTAATTTTTTATATATGGTACATTTTTATAGAAATTTGTGTTTTTAGTTCAAAGGGGCAATTTGCCTAGAAAGACTATTAATTTCGTTTTGACATATTGCGCCGATTCACTATAAACATTGATTCCCTTTTCAAATTGTTGCCACCAAATATCAGATCCCTGTATTATATTGTAAGAAAATTAAATAATGAAGATTCTGCTTAAATGTATGTATGTTTCTTCGCATTGTGATAAAACAACGGTACCGAGAGCCATCCAATTTTGAATAACGTACATTTCCACCCGAATATGGGCATCTGGGAGCTCAAATGTTTTGGGAGTTCTTTTATTACCTGTTTCGTATTTTGTAAAACTTTAACGAATTTTTGATTAACAAACTCAACGATCTCAAAGCGGGAGGAGGGGGGAAGAAAAAAAAACATTTTTATCTTCAGCGCGAGTCTGTGTATCGGAAATTCTAAAGATATGCTCATTTAAAAATTATTTTGCGATATTGCTGTTGAACTGAATTTTATGGTTTAAGTGCGAGGAACATTATATTTAATAAATAAAGGTAACACACAAATCGTTAAAACAACGCCCCATTGGGCGTAATATAAAAATCTGAAAGCTTTCAGATTCTTCTTTTTTCTTTTTAATTATTATTATTTAATTTAGATTTTATTTTATTTCGCTCTCAATAATAGTTACAGGATACAATTTAAGATCAGTTTGATTTCTTTTGGATCGTTACATTTATGGTATTTATAATTTTTATTAATATTCTCAACGTTGTACTAAATAATAACTAGTGTTTCTAAGGCCATAGATTTCATATCTCGGTGGAAAATTATTCCGTGTTTAATGTTTTACTTTTGTCTGGAAACCGAAATTTTAAACCGCTTTCTTATCCACATTGCATC
The DNA here is from genome assembly GCA_000611955.2 of Stegodyphus mimosarum. Taxonomy (NCBI): domain Eukaryota; kingdom Metazoa; phylum Arthropoda; class Arachnida; order Araneae; family Eresidae; genus Stegodyphus; species Stegodyphus mimosarum. The sequence continues at coordinate 61,025 of KK112333.1, forward strand.
GCAGCCAGCATGGTTTCAGATATAAAGTTTAATGGCTTTTATTTATTTATTTCTTCCTTTATTATTATTTCCCCCCCCTCCCTTTTTGGCACCGACACATTTCGAAGTTTCTGACGCATTTTTACGCACGTGCCTGTGATTCCGGGCAGTGGGGCGCAATAATTTCTGTGATTCTTCCTGCTCCATTAACCCGAGCGATCTCGGGCGTTTATGTTTAATAGCTGTGAAAAGTGAGTAGACGGACGTGATGTTTAGCAGGTTCTGTGCTCCACCCCAGT
>KK112333.1:63283-110762 GCA_000611955.2 Stegodyphus mimosarum
TAATACGCTACTTTTTCATGCTGCTGCTTATTTGCCTAAGGTGACGTCGTACTTTAAAATGGAACTTAATTGTATTCTACTGTAATTAAGAAATATCTTGTCTGCAAAAGGATGATTTGATATACATAAAAAAAAATGAAGATTATGTTCCTTCAAACTCAGTTGTGCTATAAATTCGTCATTATGTTTTTCCACTAGGCCCTACCTTCAAGCCACTACGGTCTTCTCGGCCATCTACGCAATATCGAAAGCTGTTAAGAGTTCCAGTGCTTTCATCTACACATTTCGAATCATTACATATATAATCTCGGAAACTTTTCACACATATTTCGTACATTCAGTTATGAAACCTGTCCTGAATTATATATATATTGCTTATTGTATTAAGTGAGAAGTTGCGGGTTTGAGAGGTGTCCGAAGAGTCCCTTTTAATTGGGGGGAAAAAAAGTGCGTTCTCTGAGTATTATGCCGCAGTGCGCATTGATCTGTTGGAGATAAATCTTATATAAAAGTTGCTTCAGCCGAAATCCTCAGTCCATCATCCGAAGGTTCGCTGAACATAATTTGGAGGAAATGCATCTAATTCTGATTTTCAGTCATGTAAAATGGCAGTCCTGTTAACGAAATTCTGTGTAAGAGAAAGTTGTTGCATGACTAGAAGTATAGTTTGATAATTCTTACAAAAAATTATCTGTTCCAAAACACAGTTAACAGTTGTCTTTGAATTTACTATTGGTATTTTATGTAACTAAGATGCGAAAATAATTTGATAAAAACTGAAACGGTTAGAGCGGTTTTGGCTTTAACAGTGTCAGAGTGGTAATCCACGTAACACTGATAGTTCGAACCTCAGCGAACTGGTTATTTGCATGATTGCGTGTGTGTACGCGATTTTCTCCATGTGGTAATTTTTAATGCGAATCAGTTTTTCTTAGAAAGCCTCAGCGAAATCATCATTCCTTCAATACACTGGTTATTATAAATTAAGAAAAAATCACAAAAATAGCGATAACTCCCTCAAAAATAAGCTAAACCGTGTAAAATTTGAATATGTTGACAAATAAGAGTAGCTGAGTAAAACTGCAATATGCAAATTAGTGGCGCTGCACTCGGAATACGACATCTGCGAGGAGCATAAAAGTCCATGTTTGAGAGCAAGCCCTCATATTTCACTGTGATAGTGACATCAGAAATCTGAGATAGCCAATTCGTAACAGTGACCTCCAGGTATCATTTGCGTGCAGAAGTACGATAGAGAGCCATTGCAAGACTAGAAGCAGGACAAAGTCAAACAGAAATGGCCAGATGCGTTCATAGACTTTGGAGGCAATTTCAAAACACAGATTCGGCATCTAGGAGATTCAGCCAAGGACGGCCAACTGCTACGACGAGCGCCGATGACCAACATTTGACATTACGTGCACGCAGAAATAGAATCGCTACTCCGACTCTTCTTAGATCCTTCCTTGCTGCAGCCACCGGAAGGTTGGCGTCAACGTCAGCTGTGCGTAGGAGGCTTCACGAAAGTGGTCTATATGCGAGGCGACCAGCCATTTGTATGCCGCTCACGTCACGCCATAGGAGTGATTTGCAGTGGGCACGACAACATGTCCACGGGACGCCTGACCAATGGAGGGCTGTTCTGTTTACGGATGAGTCCATGTTTAGTGTAGAAAGCGATAGTAGGCGTTATTTGATATGGAGAGAATCTGGAACCCGTTATCATCCGTGAAACATCCTTGAAAGAGACGCATACGGAAGAGGTAGTGTCTGTGTTTGGGGTGGCATCTCTTTGGGTGGACGCGCAGAGCTCCATGTCTTTACAAGGGGAACCATGAATGCTCAGGTTTATAGATGACATCCTTGATGCATATGTGCGCCCATATGCCAGGGCAATAGGTGATGTTTTCCTGTTACAGGACGACAACGCAAGACCACACAGGGCTCGCATCGTAGATGATTATCTTCAACAGGAAACAATTATGCGCATGGAGTGGTCAGCTCGATCCTCGGACTTGAATCCTATCGAACACGTTTGAGATGCTTTAGGGACACGTCCTAAAGCGTCCTTCCTATGGAACTGATAGACCGCATAATTGAAAGCTTCACTCATCGCTGTATGTGCTGTATTGCTTCTAGAGGTGATCATATTCCATACTGAAGGTACTTTTCCTATAGCAAACTGACGCTTTCGATTTTTTCATTTTCTACATGTGGTAATTTCTATACTACCATAATTGTCTAGTAATCTCTTTTTATGTTATTTGATACCTTACTATGTGTTGTATATTGTGGGTAAGTTTCATAAAACTCTACATGTAACTTTTTCAATAATCGTGATTTTTGTTATTTTTCCTTAATTTATGATGACCAGTGTATATAGTCCTCGGATGCTTTGTCATATTAAAATAGCTTAATTTAATCTGTTTTAAAATAGTATGTATGTAGTTGTTTAAAATTTTGTATTTTTTTTTTGCGTTGCGTTAACGTATCGTCTTTGAGAGTCGTCTGCGAGACTATCTGCGCAATCGCAAAACGTTAATATGGTTGAAATGCCCCCCTTTTCAATGTTATTGTTAAAAGTTAATGAAATTGGCTGTTCTAAAGATTTGAAGTTGTCTTTAATTGCTTATTCGGACCTCATTTTTGAATTAATAGTAAATAAACGAGTAAGTTCAATGCAATAATTTGCACGAGTAAGCAAAAATTAATCGCTGTCCGGAGTTTCAATGTTTGTAATGACGTAGAAAATTAATCGCTGTCCGTTCGTTAGAGCTTAGTCCAGCTTTTCCAATACGTTGTTGTTAATTTTAATTCCGAGGAAACTGCAGGCAGAGAGTAATTTTTGATTATTTGTGCCAATTTTTTATGTTAATTTGTTCATATATTTACCATCAAGCTGTATACAGTTATTTGAATGCAATTATAAAAACGGAAACGGGGGGGATAAGTAATTGCTACCGCAATATAATTTCTGAAATACAGTACTGCTGACAGCAATCGACCAAAAATTACTTTCCCACAGAAAAATTATTGGATGTATTTCCAAAACTTCCTTTTAAACAGAATGGCAGTTTGTGGGGTCGGGAGAGAGGGGAAGTATTCTTCTTCTTAAGACCTCCAATCGAGTTAGGAGCGTCAAATGTGATTTACGAGTAAACTCTCGCCCTTAGAAATATTTTTTTAACACTTGGAGACGAATTAAGGAGTTTAAACTTGATTTTAATTTCAGTCAGCAGCAGGTCTTTCCTTACGCGATGTTCTTTCAAGAAGAGAGTGGAACCTGGCTGATTTTTCCCCCTCTCCTTTTTTGCCTTTATTTTTTTTATCCTGTTTTAAAAAAGTTTTCATCTGTTTATATAAAACTTGCTAATTTTCTACTCCTACAAAAATGAATTTCTTTTCTTTCTCTCTCTCTCTTTTTTTTCAAGTAATTAGTTTCAGATAATTTATGCTAAACGGTTACGTTTTTGAAAATTCAGGAAATTTTCTTGTTTTAAACTATATGCCCCCTCTCCCGTTTTTCATTTCCACTTTTGTTTCGGTTCTCTTCCATTTTTTTTAATTGTGAGTTTGTCAGTTATTATAAAAAATAGATCATCGATTTTCTCTAATTATATACTGCATTTAAATTAACATAAATATGTTCGACGTTTAGTTTTCTTAGTAAAGAAATTGTTTTAGAATTAATTAAAGGAGCCGTCTGCACTTTGTTAAGTAAAAATTTTTTTAATGCCCTGCTTGTGTCTTTCACTGTTAGCCTGGGGAAAGTTCATATTTATGTGGACGTTTGATCATTTCAACGTTATGTTTCTGAAAATTAAAAACGGCGAGGATGAACGTGGGAAATTCATTGTAGTGTATGAAATAGCTATCAAAGTATATGCAATTTCTAACAAGCGTTTTTAAGATTGCTTTTTATTTCTTTAGTTATTTTTAATTTCGTTGTGTAGTTTAATTATTCGCTTGAAATGTTTTTCTGATATTTTAGAGAGCTGTTTTTACTTTCTTCCTTTTAAATCTCGATTGTTTCCATATCTACATTGAAGAGGATAAATTCAGATCTAGGATTAGTTCGCCAAGTCCCTCTTATGTTGGTAATTGAAATGTGTTTGAATGTTTGAGTATGTTTTAAGTCTGCATTTGAAGATGAAATGGTTTCTGAAGTGCATAAAATTTGGAATTGTATGAGAGCGAGCTTCGGTGTTGAATCCAAGAATTTTGCTTCTAATGTTCAAACATTTCCTCGTATTTTACACTAGTAATTTATGTAGCGACTATTTCCATTCAAAATCCAGCACATTCGCTTCTAATTTCAGTATAACTGGAAGCACCATTATAAAAATAATTTTTATTTGGTAAAAGAAATCTTTGTAAATGTGCCAGCGCCATTATGGGAATCAGGTTTTCGTTTCCTTTTTAATTAGAGCAGTAACTAAAGCCAGTTTTGGGAAGTTGTCTGACTACAAGACAAATAAATGGCTGAACGGGATAAAAACGCATCTTTATGACGAGCCACTTTTAGGAAGACCTTTTATGTTAATCTGTAGCATATAACAGTGGCGGTAAGGTTGAATCATTGCTGCCGTCTGTTTAGATTTAATTCACAAAACGGGGGGTGAAGTAAAAATTTCTAATATATTGTTTTACAGACTTCTTTAATTCATTGAAGCAGTGATGAAAATATGAGTATTCATTAAAATTTTCATTTTGTCTACTGTAAATTTGAATTATTTCGAATTATCTGGAGAAGATTTATTATCAAATACTTAAAGTCAAACATGTTCAAGAAGTGCTCTTTTTGTAACTTTTAAATTCTTTAGTTTGTTGAGTAACTAAAGATTGATTTAATTTGATCGAATAAATTAAAAAATCTTACGTTTTGCCGAATGGCATCATTCTGACAACTTTATGACCTCACTGCTCATTCTCAAACAGATGAAAAACAACGGAAACGAGAAGTGAACCAAGAGCTGTTAGCGAGGATGGAGGGAAGAGTGGGAAGAATCGAAACAACCCGTAGAATCAGCAACAGTCAGCGAGGTTGGAGCTTATAGCGAAACGAATCGAAGGAATTGGAAGAATCGACACAATGAAACGCTAACCTTTCGAAATTTCTTTCAACTGTAGTTTTGATTTTTCCTAAAAATTCCTTTCTGTTTAGAATTAAGAATAAAATTCTAGAACAAAATTTTTTCAGAGTGTAGAGATGAGAAAAACTCCTTTTTAGCATGGGGGATTAAACATTCTTTTCTCCCATAAAATAAGAATCGAATTTTCCCGACACCCTTTCCACAAGAGCTCTATAGGTGAAACGAGTTTCGTTTTTTTTTCGCGAGTCAGGCGTTCCCTTGCTCAGTAAAATGAATAAGTTCGTGAAAGGGGGGGGGATTGGCATTTACCTTACGAAGCTTTTCCGAGCTTAAGCTGTTTCTTGTAGTATTTAAGTAGGAATAAAGGGGGGGGGGGCTTGCTTTAAATTTTACTTGTTTAACGTATAGAATAATTTTTATACAGATGTGTGTGTGTGTGTGGGGGGGAAATCCTTTAGTCATGTGAATTTAAGAAAAGTTTCAAGCACTCGAATTTTTGCGCTTTTTTCATTTTTCTATTCTTTTGAATTGTAAGTTAGAAAAATTTTTACTCAAATTTTTGGAGCAGTTAGTTTTATTGATGTCCATAGACGAACTGAAATTTTTTATTTATTTATTTATTTATTTATTTAGGACGGGGGGTGGGGTCCGTGATTGTTGTAGTTTATTGCGTTTTTAACATATCACGTTTGTCGTGAGAGTTCAGATTTAACTCAAATTTAACGCTTTTCGTTAATTTGTAAATAGCTTCTTAATTTCCTTTTCCCGCTTGATTTGATGTCGTATGTTTACTATTTACTACATATGTGAACTTTTAAAATAAACATTTTTCTTGTGCACTTGCTTTGATTTAGAAAGATTCTGAAAAAAACTTTAAAATATTTAAACTGCTGTTAAAATAATTTTTTTTTTGGAAAACTGTATTGCAGAATTGAACCAAAATTTATCAAATTTAAATTATGTACTTAATTTGCTAAATTCTATAAATTTAATATTTTGAAAAGCTCTATTTGTAAATTACTTTCTCATTAAACTAAGAATTCTAATTTTGCTTTAATTAAAAAACTTTATGATTAAGTAAAATGAAAAAAAAAAATGTCTGAAAGTTTTCAGATTTTAAATTACGTCTAAATGGGCGTTTTTAAAACATTTTGTATGTTACCTTTATTTATTAAATATCATGTTCTTCGTACTTAAACCATAAAATTCAGTTCAAGAGCAATATCGCAAAATAATTTTAAAATGAGCATATCTTTACAATTTCCGATACACAGTCTCGCGCGCTGGTGATAATTTTTTTTCCCCTCTGTACAACGTTGTCATTGCTCTCTTTGAAATCTTTGAGTTTGTTAATCAAAAATTCGTTAAAAGTTTTGCAAAATATGAAATAGATAATAAAACAAATTCCAAATTTAGCCTTCCAGATGCCCATATTCGGGTGGAAACGTACGTTTTCAAAATTGGATGGCTGTAGGTACCGTTGTTTTATCACAATGCGAGAAAACGTACATATATTTATGCAGATTGTTCATTATTTAATTTCTTTAAATATAATGCAGGGCGATAATATTTGGTGGCTACAATTTGAAAAGTGAACGCTTTTAGTGAATAAATGCAAAATGCCAAAACGGAATTAATAGTCCTTGTGGGCAAATTACTCCCTTAGACAAAAAAATCTCTTTTGCTTAATATAGAAAAATACGAGAAAATTCGAGACTTCTAGTATATAGTATTATATTCATCATATATGAAATATTGTTTTCCTAGATGATATATTCGACTTTTAGACACCATGCACGACTATTTCTTCCTCCTTGTAGAAAAAAGTTTTCCCATTATAATTCCCCCCCTCCTGCACCGCTTTCTATTTCTCATTCCTTTTCTCCTAGTTAATGGCCTTCTATTCTTCTCTTCGCGTTTAATTTTTTTTTTATCGTGTACTTATTTTTTAATGTTGAGAAGTTTTTTCTTCTCTTTCTTTGGGCTTCTTTTCAAAGCTTCTGCCAGATGAAGTTCTGCTGAGATTTTGTTGGATGCGTTTCGCGAGAGCTCTCTCTGTGCCTATGAAATAGTTGGGGGGGGGAACACTTGATGCGTTTGGAATTGGGCCATGTGCGGGGTAGTAGTTGTATAGAAGTTATAATTGGAAGTTTACATTGTGTTTTAGCCAATATTATGCAAGGATAGTTATTAAGAGACATAGATCACATCTTTGGAGTTTGTCTGATTTAAGAAATTGGTTCCAAAATTTTCAATCATTTTTCTGTGTCTTTCTGGAAATTTATATCTACGCACGTTTTTCTCCATGAAAATTTGGACGGAATTGGTCAAATGTTACCCGTGAGATGTCCAAGAGCTTGACCAACGACAGACGCTATCCTCTGTCCCTCGGACATAGAGAATTAATGGACCTAATCTGGATTATGTTCAGATCAGGAGGGTGATAAAAACATAAATTAGACGCAATTGAAAGTAATTTATCAGAACGCTTATGATATTAAAGACAAATTGTACTTTGTTAGCAGGATCCCTAAAGAAATCTCTTTGTTATCAGCCTTAAAGAGTTGTAAATGCAATCGCCATGTGAAAAGAAAAACAGCAATTGCCAATTTAGGTATTTCCAGTAGAGGCAGTAATCTTAGCATTTGCGAGGACGGTTTGAAAATAAATTTGCGCTTCGCACAAGGGCAAAATTTATGAAATTACGCAGGATGGTTAATACAGTAGCATAATTATAGTGTTAACACCGTTTGTAAAATTAAACTTAATTACATATTAATTACGACCAGTTTAACCGTGTAGTGCTTCAAATTAAATCTCATCTTTGCACGGTGTCAAATTCTAAATTTAAAAAACCCTGACAGGAGGTAAAACGTAATAAAAAACAAAAGCTGATGTAGACACCTCATTGAGTTCCTTATACCGCCTATTAAATTACACACATGTTTTGATACACTTCATTTAAACTTATTTCCTCGAATTTCATTAGAGATATATTTCTATTTCAATCAATTCAGTTCTCACTTTGCGGGAAGGCAAAAATATATAAAAACTCAACCTTCGTTAAAAATCGTAAAATACAGGAAAACCTAAAACACCAAATACAGTTCAAAGCAGTTAAAAAATGTTTTTAAAATTAGAGCTTTTACGCAAAAACAAACAATTCGACCAGGGGGCAGGAAGACAACATTTTCAGCGCACAAAATTGAAAGTTTACTTTCGGTCACTCTAGCCAAAATGACACTGAAGTTGGTGCACCAATGATAGTTCTACAACTGTTGCATGCAGATTAACGACAGGCTTAAAAACGTTAACCAGAATATGAGAACAAGATAATTCAATCACTTTTTAAGTAAAAAATGCACAGTTTACCATCATGTAAGAATAGAAACTGAATTCCCGGAGCCGGTAAGAGAGCGGCCATATATATATGTATATATATATATATATACACACGCACACACACATATGCATATCTGTGTGTGTGTTTGGTGTGACCGATTGTAACGAAAAAAGGAAGGGGCACAACTAGATGTTATAGCAGTCCCATATGCAAAATTTCAACGTTTTACGGGTACTTATTTTTGAGTTATGCGAGAGAGACGTCAGGAAAAAAAATCTGTTCTGAATCCATTTTACAATCCGTTTTGTAAAAAAGAGTCCTTTAATCTGTTCCTACGTACGGATGTCACGCAAAAACATTGTTCGAATGGATTCGAGAGCGGTAAAAAGGGATGTTTTCGTTAAAATAGGTACCCGAAATTTTTCATGATTACAATACTTCCTTTATATTGTACAAGGAAGTAAAAAGGGACTCGTTAATACTACGCGTTGTAGGTAAACTAATATGAAACAAAACTTCTCCACTTCGTAACTAAAATTTAAATGAATGTCTCCATCGCTCAAAAATACAAATGTATCGTATCTCAAAAATACAAATGTTTAAATATGTTTATTAAACAAATGGTTTCAGTCACTCTTTTAACCCGGCTGTAGCTTCTCGCGACTTCTACGCTTATGCACCGGCAAATACAAAATCATTCACCGAAGCAAAATCGGGAAACACATGGATGGAGTATGAATTGAACTGCTTGCTGCTGCGTAGCGAAAATTCTCTTCCTAAATTATGCAATCTGATATTGGGCAAACTCCAATGATTTGCATTCTGGTGAAGGTTGATGGAAGGATACAAGTTACAGGAAAGCATTAACGTAAAACTTAACATGTTGACTAAAATAAATCATATGTGCTTAAGACGCTTTTAACGTTAAAATGTGCTTTAGAAAAGTCTCTAAAATCTGTGAATAATCTGATATGCCTCCCCCCCCATATGTGTCTGTAAAACTTTTTATCCCAAACTCTGCTTCTGTTCATCAGTCGCAGATACCCAGCTGTTTTCACCTTTTGTAGAGCTTTTCGGGCATTTTTCTTTGTTTAGTGAGTAAAAGTTTGGATGTAAGGCTTCTTAAACGCATATTAATGTAAGCTTTGTTCTAGTTATTTAAAAAATTGTATTTCCGGAGAAGGATCTTCATACGTACAATCCGAAGTTGCTATTTTGGTATCTACTTTGGAATATTTTTTATTGCTTTTTAAAGTACTTCGCTTTCTATTTCTGCTATCTTGCACTTTTGACGGTAGTTTTATAGTTCGAGGAATCAATCGTGGATAGTGCTTTTTTGACAGTAAAAGATTTTCTCTTCACTGCTTTCGTAGACTGAGATAGAGTATCTTCCAAAAGGTCTTTTCGCTTTCGTTCTGTTCATTGTAGAAACATCTTTACACTGAAATCTCTTGAGAAGAGGCCACACACAACGACACCTTTTTATTTTTGCTTTTTGGCCTTTTTTGGAGGCATCTCGAAGGAATTTTCGCTGTTGGTAGAAAAGAGCTCTTTGGGCCGAAGCGAATTGTTGGCTACTTCTTATCCCATGCGACTTTACTGTGTGTTAAGTTGGATATGATTCTACCCACCTTTGCGGAAAATATTTCACCCTTTTCTCCTTCTTCTTTTAAATTTATTTCCTTTGTAAAGAAGTTAAGTAAAGTTTTATATTTTAAGTGTCTCGAAAAGGAAGTATTGGAGTAGGCCGCTTTTTTGTCCTGCCCTTTTTTTAAGGATCGATCATAACAAAAAGAAAGTATGCTATTAAATTTATTATTATTTATATGCTAAGCTTATGAAGATGGTGCTGTCTAAGAATGTTAGCATTGCAAATAAAATGAAATATAGGTATAGCGTTTTCAGTATTTGTTTCTCTTGCTTATAGAACCCTTCTTATATTTGCATTAAAATAGTTTATTATAGTACATTTACCCAGTGTTTATTCAGATATGTTCTTCGCGACAACTGTAAGGTTCGAGGTTTTGTGGATTGGCCTTGTATCTTCTGTCTTTCAAGAATTCTTAGAATAGTTGAATCCATTCGGCTTTTAGTGGACTTTTAGTGGAAATGCTGTCTCAGTATGTTCGCTGGGGAAGGAACAAAGCTTGAAACTTGCGGTATTATAGCAAGTGCACCGCAGAGGGGTGAAAATAATCCATATGCGCCAGGAATTTAACGGTCTCGAAAAGCGAATTGTACGAAAAAGGTTTCCTCATCCCTTAGACATAACAGGGGTCTTCACACTTTCCGAAGAAGACATCTAACAAGTCCCCTTCTTCCAAAAATTTGTGGTTTATTCCTTACTTTTACTTTTGGAAGCCAAATTGCAGCAAAGTACGTAACAGAAAAAGAAAAACAGAGAAATAAAATTACAAAACACGCGAACAAGCAAAGAATATCTAATAAACAGATTTAGTTACTTCAATAACAGTAATAAATGCCAGAACTAGCAAAGAAAATAAAATCTATGAGTAAATCCACATATTGGCATTACAAACATCTTCCATTAATTACTATGTTTGAGCAGATAAAATTATAAACTAGATAATTATGTATTAGTTGTTATGCTTTATTGCTTACCCACTAATATATTATAATTGAATTACTTGTGGCGTAATGTAGCATTTGTTATTTTTTTTCATTTAATGAAGAAATATATTTTAAGAAATACATTAACATTTTATCGTAATCTAATAAAGTATATTGTTTAAATGTAAATTTAGTGTTAAATTTAAGCAACATATTCTATAAAAAAAAGTATTAGATTCCGAATATAACTTTCGGGTCATTGTTTTTGGGTATATATTATATATCAGGGGCTTTGTTTCATGTTTAATTATTTGTTAATAAGAAAAAAAGAAAATCTGTGATAAGTTTTTTCAAGGCTTAGAAACCGTGTTTAGGTGTCTCCGGTGATTTGCCGCTTAAACTAAGAAAATTTCTGCATTGCAGTGGGACATTGGAAAAGGAAAAAATTCTCGCTAACTTCGTAAATTATAACCTTATAATTTTTACACAAATGTAAATAATGTCAAAATCAATGAGCGGTGATTTTCGCGTATTTTTATTGATAAATATGTCTTTAACTTCTTACGTAGTTGTTGCGAGCATTAGCAAGATCAGTTTCTTCGCTGTATTAAATCCGAAAATAATGTAGTTAATGATCTCTAAATCGCTTGTTCGTTCCATTTTCGTTCCGAAATCAAATCGTCAAATAAGGCTGATATTCTTTGGCAATTTTCCCCTGCTGATTATAGAGCGTTGCATTATATATGGAAATCCACGCCAGAAAGCAATTTTTCCTCTGGATGTTCTCAAACTCCGAGACCCCGCTGTTTTGTTCTAAGATTTTTTTTGCCCCTTTTTAACGAATTTGCATTAAAAATGGCTTAACTTCTTCATTCTATTCTTGCTAAAGAAATTGAATCCCGTGGTGAATCTTTTAGTCCTAAATATGAGATTCGATGTAGTTCTAAACCCCTCCTCTTCTCCACCTTTAATATCTGCTTGAGGATTCATAAGCAGATCTGTTGCCAAAAGTGTAATTCATTATTTTTTGTCTTGTCCTTAATCATATAACTGGTGAACAAAAGAAACTTCACAAAAGACGAACTCCCGATTTATCGGCGTAATACCAGGGACGGAATCCATAGTAAAATGAAAATCACCGTTAATATGAGTACAGTTACCAGAGGAAAGCAGGCAGCACACAGAGGAAAGAGGAATAAACCATATTAAATGAACAAACAAACAAAAAGAGTTATTGATGAGTTACCTTTTTTTTAAGCAGTTTATTCTAGAGAATAGGTTCATTTATTTACGTAAACTACATTAATATTTAAAACAAAAACTGTAAATAACGGAAGAATACACACTATTAGAAACAAAGAAACTAAATTATGAAAAAGTATTTGCAAGAAATATTTAAAAAAAAATGTTTACATGTGAACTTAAACGATGTCATTCGTATCAAACTTCCGTAAAAAAACGATTATGATTTATTGTTTATTTCGTTTTAATAGTACAATGTTCATACATTCAGGATTATGTACAATTAAATTTCGTACTTTTATGTGTAAAAGCAACTCTCAAATACCATGACATCATCTGCTGCCGTCACTCTTTCATTCCCTTTAGTTTCAGATTTATTCATGAAGTTTCATCAGCAAGCGCATTTATGAATTATCGGTAGTGAAGTTATTTATGATAGATATATTCAGTATTTTGTTTACCAGTAAACCGGAAACTTATTATTAAACCAATAGATGGATTGCTAACTGTTATTGTGCGACTGCATAATGACGGACATTTGAATCAAAATTTTCAGACAGTTCAGCTAAATTATGTATAATCTTGTAGAGACTGTTAGGCCTAATAAATAAGACCATTAGGCCATTTATGAGAGTCTATAAATCCATCATGACTTGGACATGCTAAGCATTTATACAAAGAGAGTATGTTCGTTGAAACGTGATATAATTCCATACAGTCGTGCGCATGAGATAAATAGGAATTCAGTGAAAGAGAGTTAGCGTTGCGTTGCTGATTAAATGGAATAGTTTTCCTATGTTTAAAGCAATAATTTATTACCCTCCCGCATCCAGGGAGTAAGAAGTGAAAATGAAATGCATGTAAAAAGAAGTTTGAAGTTATACGGTTGTCACAACATTCTGGATCATGTGCAACTGAGAAATAAAAGAATGGGTGACTTTTATAAACTTTTTATTGGAAAACTAACAGAATTTTAAGGAACCGTTGAACGGATTGCATAGAATTGGCACATCTAAGAATGATGGCCTTCAATTTTTTAAAATTGCTCTCTGATTATTTTGATTTTGAGCTCTGTTACGAGTCATCACTTGTACGAGTTTCTTTCTAACAGTTACTATAAAAAATGTTATTAAAGCCTTTCGAAATGATTTTTTAGCAATTTTCTAATATTTTTGTCCTACTGCATCCATGCATACTTGAAAAAGATTATCGCATTTGAAATCACCCTTTCTTAGCTCGTTTTCATTGTTTGGAATAATTTTGTTCTTTAATTCTGCGGCAGTTTTTCTATTTCTCGCTCATGTATGCTTGTCCCTTTTGTTGTAAACAAATATTTTCTCCCTTTTATTTTTTTCCCCATCTCCGTATCTCTGTCATCATTTCCTCCCAAACCAGATAGGAATTCGGAGAGCATTATTAAGTTAGTCTCTTGGCGTTTTACTTCCTGAAAAAGAAGAGTTCTCGAGGTCAGTACAGTCCGTTGATGCATTTTATCCCCCTATGCACTTTTTTTTTCCTGCGGATGATTTAATGCATCTGTTGTGCTTTCGGCAAATTCGCAGTTATTTTCCTTTCCGGATCTTAATGATGTAGGAAAAGCTTTTCCCTAAAATAAGAAATAAACAAACTGAAAAGGGGTTAATTCTTCGTCCTTTCCCTTCCTACCCAACCCCGACGCTTCTGCAATAAGAGTGTGTTTTCTTCACGACAAAGCAACACGCTGATGTGTATTCGATTCATATCCCGAACCGAATATTTAAATTCTTGATCGGGTGTCATAATAAATGACTTTCTCTTGTACTAGCACTCGTCATTATTCTGCATTTAAATCTGGAGCTGCATTTTCTAAGATTTGTCTTGCATATTTATGTCGGTTCGTTCGTCGCAGCGACATATTTTTCTTGTCTTTTGTGTTGCTTTCTTTGTATAAATCTTTGACATTTCGATTTGGAAAGCCATTTTTCACTTCAGTGCAACCGTTGCTGGTAGGTGTTGAATTCCGAAAGTTTTAAAAGATTTAATGAGTGCATGCTTTTTAATTTCGCGTTGAGCTTAATTGTTGACCCCGTTGTCTTAACGGTATCTTTAATTATTTTATCTTGAAATAAACTGATTCTTTCTTAATTTATTAAGTTATATTTTTTATGTTCATTTTCCGCTGGGCTATTTTCTATAAAGAAAAAGAGCCGTTTGAGGAATATATATATAACATGTTTGTTATGCGTTACATATTATTACATCAGTCTGTGGTTTCTTTAACTACGTGTCCTTACTCAATATTTCTTTTACAACCAGTTGGGAAATTTTATGTTCCAATTTTATGTTCATCTGCCGTGTAGGAAAATTTTTTCAAATGAGATATGAAATTCAGTTTATCCGAATTGCTCTCAAATGCACTTCCTCTCTCTCCCCCTCCGCCTCGGTTTTTCGAAATTTTATCTAATTTGTAAAAAAAACTGAAGTTGCAAACTTCTCTTTTCAAAACGAATCTTGGTAAATTTTCCTGTATCCAATAATATCAAGTAATTCGGACTGGGAAAAGGGCAGGCAACGTGTTTGGAGATACCGCCTAAAAGCATGTTTTATACTCTCATTATCCATGCGAATATACTGTTCGCTTTTCGTGAGATGTATTGTCTTATTCTTTTAACTTCTGCGTCCTCCTCTTATATCACATTGGGTTTTATCCCATGATGATTATATGTGTTTTTGGAGTACTTAATTTTTATCGGTGTTAATAATCCGTCTTGTTCTTGTAATATACTTTAAGAATTTCCCTTAGTTTGAATAACCAATTATTTTAATTTTGGTATATTTTCTGAACTTCTTTTTTCCCCTCGCATTTTCTCTCCCGGATGAAAATTAAGTTAAGTGAAGAGATTATTTAAACAGACGAAATTAGAAAGTTAGACAGAGCATGATTTCGTTAGTTAGCTTGCTTTGCTATTTTGTCCTCCAACTGTTAATCTTAGTTGCGGCTACGAATTTTGGCCGTTCATTAAGTCTATCGCCGGTGTAGGTTGTTGAGTCAGCCTGTTAGCGTTAAGTAAATTGTGCAGCACTGCTACACTGACTACCAATAAGTATTTGGACACCTGCGATAGAAAAGAAAAACTAACTTTATTCAAAATCAATAGTTGGTAGAGCCTCCACGAGAGGTAATTACAGCGTGGACCCTCCGGGGCATGCTTTCCACAAGTCTTTGTATGACAGTTATGATATTTTCTTCCACTCGGCTTGGAGAAGACATAGAAGTTCCTTCACCGATTTTGCACGGGTAGTGCACCCCTGAATTCGGCGATGCGACTCGTCCCAGAGGTTCTCGATAGGATTCAGGTCTGGACTCTGGGCAGGCCAGTTCATTCGATGAACTCCATTGGCACCATACCAAGCCTTGGTTAACGTCGAAACATGACAACTGGCATTGCCGTCCTGAAAGTAACAGGGGTCCAACCCGTAAAACTGCCACAACGTAAGAAGCACATTGTCATCCAAAATAGTGCAGTAGGCATCGGAGTTGAGCTTACCATGAATGGGGACCAAGGGTCCCAGCCCATACTAGGAGAAACACCTGCAGACCATAATTCCACCTCCACCGAACTTGACTGTTGGCACAATGCATTCTGGCAGGAGACGTTCTCCAGGTAGACGCTAGACCCAGACCCTGCCATCCGAACGTTAAAGGATGAACCTTGATTCGTCACTCTAAAGAATCCGTTTCCACTGATCTAGGGTCCAATTTCGATGTGCTTTGCACCACATTAACCGAGCAGCGCGGTTGGAGCAAAGGCTTGTGGGCAGCAGCACGAGCATGAAAACCAAGCAGATGTGCTTCCTTACGGATGGTATTCATTGAAACAATACTCCCGAATGCCTGTTGAAACTCCTCGCGGATGAGAGCCATCGGTTGGGTGCGGTTCCTCCGAATTTCTCTGGACAGCACTCGTCGGTCTCTATCTCCCAGTTTCGTTGGTCTGCCGAGTCGGGGCACATTCCGACAATCACCGCTCACCTTCCACTTCTTAATCACATAGGCCACTGTCGATTTTGGTTACTTCAGATCGCTAGATATGTCCCTTAAGGATCGGCCACATTTGTGATACCCGATAATTATACCTTTCTCGAAATCAGAGAGCTCCGAACTGTGAGGCATCTTGCATGCGACTAAAGCCGATGCTGTTTCCTACACAATATATACCGGCGGTGTCCGTGACGTACCTTAGGACCGCAGATATCGTCATTTGTATCCAAATATTTATTGGTAGTCAGTGTATTTACTATTTTGAATTTTTGTTAAATTATTCTTAAGTTCCTTACCGCAAGTAGTCGCTGTTATTGTGAGCCCGAAGTACATGCCATATTTTTAAAGAGTCTGAGAATAATAGGGCCGTTTACACCCTTCTTCTCTGCTGTTATTCTTCACGTCTATGCGATAATTCGCCAGGCTTCCTGCTAAGATCAAGTCACTTGCATGATATCGAAAAGAGTTAAATTTTACATACTGTTATTACTAAACTATACTTTTTTTTCACTTGCTACTCCGTGGAGACCGTTGGGCATTTCGGACCTGAAAACTTGAATAATGAGCTGTGTTCTGGCCATGATTCGAATCAGAGATCTTCCAGTTGGCAGCTGAATGTGCGAGCCCAACAGCGGTTAGCTATAAAGTTACTGAACACTGGCATTTCGACCTAGCCAACGGACTGGCAGCTTGAGAAATTTATGAATTTTCCCCATGTTTAACGTCAAAAGAGACAGTTTTCCGTAAAATTTCTCCAAACTCGCACAGGGAATGTGGTAATTTACATTCTCTCCCATTCTAGGTGGTGATGAATTGTTGTTCATCATATTTTAATTCGTTCGCCGCTGTGTAGACCATTATATGTTCGACCCTCTCACCCCCTTCGAACAAAAGTGAAAAATCGAGCATGCGCTCACAAGTATTCGAACAACGCATCTTTCAATGCAAGTTGGATATGGTAAGCACTTACACCATGGTAGCATGCAAAAGGAATGCTATGATTACTTACAATAATCGACGTCTACCAGTGGCCGAACGATTAAAGACTGCTGAATGCTGATTGTTTAACTCCGGTTCGAATACAGTTGAAAAGGTTGGCATTTGTGGTTTTTCCGATGTGTAAGGTGATTACGTGTCAGATTCCGTTAGAAGGTTTTGCATGAAGATATCTGTTCTTGCCCTCATGTTGTGCTTTGCCATATTCAAATAAAGAAAACTTTACAATAACTGAGGTTTTTTATCTGCAAGTCTTGAGTGTTGTTGACATTGATTCCTGATTTGAAGCAGGAAGCAACATTTAGAAAGTGAAGGTTGCTGGTAGAAGTTGCTGCTTCGTGATCCGAAACTGAAAGATTATTTGGAGGGAAAGAAAATAAATATTTAAATTGTAGAGTTTTAATAGTAGAATTAATGTGTTAATTAAGTATCTAATTTATGAAGTAGTTTAAATTGTAAATTATTTTCAGATTTAAACTAATTCTTGCATTTTTTCGCGAGCTAGCGACTTGTCAAGTTTTTGTGTTTTACATCATTTTAACCTTATGGTAATGAAGATTTAACTTGTACTGCCTTTAACTTTTTTAAAAACCGGGTGTTTATTTTCCATCTCTTGAAGCTTTTAATCCACCCTCATCTTAGTTGTTGAAGGATTAGTTTTATTAATTTCTTGTAGAATCCGTCGCTAAGAAAAGATTATTTCAACCTAAGCGGGCCTGCTTCACTAGTCATAACCGGATGGTCATAACTGTTATCAAAGATAAACTCTTAATTTTCACTGAACAATTCAGCGTTTCATGTGTTTTTATCTCTGTAAACCCTTCAAACAGAGTTCCCCCTCTACATTTCCTTAGATTTTAAAGTATTCTGGAAAAGTGCAAAAATTCTCCTACAGATTATTAGAAAATGAACTTTCAGAGTGTTTTAGCTACATATTTCATTTACTGATTTTCATTTGTATCTTCTCAGTAATCCTGTATGTATTTTTAGGCACTCTGTTCATATTTTTTTTATTTAATGCAAATTTCAAATTTTTCCTTCTAATATAAATTTTAAGTACTAAATAAATAAATATTTTTAACGTCTTTCTTCATTTACGGGTGATTAGAAATTCGAGAGTCTTTTAGGATTCGATGAATTCTATTATTAACCCACCTAATTTTGACAGATTGGTATTTGTAACGTTAAGTTATGCATTACAAATTCAAAATTAAAGATGGGCACGCAATTTGCTAGAAGTGAATTTTCTCTCTCCCAACCCCCCCCCCCCCCCAAGTTTCTTTTTGTTGCAGCTTCGAAGGCACATCTGATTTCTTACGTTTTGTTCCCTCTCCACCTCCCAAAAAAGATATAAATATCCATGGAGTGGCACTAAAACCGTAGTAGATTATAACGCGGCCATGTGGATTTGTTCGACTGAGTTTCGTTCCTGTCTTCATTAGGCCTTTAACTGGGGGAGAATGTAAGAGATTATCGCATTTCCCTCCCATGCTGTCTGGTATAAATGGTTAGCATGTCCAGTCAACAAATTGAAGCTCGTCGAACCAAGGAGCTGTCGAGAACACTCTGGATGTACTAACATTTTATGTCTTCAGAAAAACCTAATCGTTTCGTAAAATGAAAGTCAAGTAAAATTGCAATTTCGAGAAACAGCATGCTCAACAGTTAAAACGAAATTCAAAATTTTAAAGGAATTTCTTTTAATACCTTTACATAACCATAAGCACGCTCCTTTTTCTTGGCATTTGTTCAAATGTCTGACCAATCAATTGCCATAAAAAATGAATCTTATCTTTCGCTGTTTTCCGCTATAAAATCAAGCATGTAGGTTGCGATATTACGACCCCGATATTTAAATCCGGCTTTTTATCTTATGTGGAATTACGAGCTCCCATTTTGCTTACGCAAGCATTCTTTCCCTTGATATTTCTTAATGTTCTTTGGGGAAAAGATAGAGGTATCTTTCTAGTGCCCCCCTCCCTTGTTACAGCCGTTGTCCTTTCCCTGATAGGACTCGAAAATCCCCCTATATATATTGTGGGATTTCCCTTTTTTGTTATCTATCGTGCCCTAGATTTATGTCCATTTATTTTTGACTATAATATCTTATTGCGAAACTGTAAAATATGTCAGGATAAACCGCCGTCTGTTTTGAAAGGGTGTTATTTTAGATTTGCGTTGTTCCTTAACCCCCGTACCGCAAAGGGGAAAAAAATATTATCATAGTGTTTATTACGTTGCGATAAATTAGGACTAGCTGTTTTTGGTGAGATTTCAGTTTTTCTTAGTTTAAAATGATAAAAAGTTTTTCAAATTTGCCGGATTCAGTAATCCAAGGGAGCTCCGCCTGACGTGAACTCATTATGCGTAATAATGAAATAATACAGCGGTCTTCAAACTTTCCGATTTGAGAAAACGCATTATTATTATTTTTATTATTATTATTATTATTATTATTATTATTATTATTATTATTATTATTTGTTTTGTTTGTTTTCGTGTGTCAAATTTCTACTCTTCTTGCAAAAGTAAACATTGAAAGAAAATTGGAGATGTATTCGAATGCTTTTCACTCCTTTCTTTTTTGTACTTACGTTCCATGCATTTTAAGTAGTAATTCAATAGAAAAATTTTTTATGGCATCTCTACTCATGTTGTTAAATGACAGCAGTCATGAGAATTTGTTTTGTTTGTTTTCGTGTGTCAAATTTCTACTCTTCTTGCAAAAGTAAACATTGAAAGAAAATTGGAGATGTATTCGAATGCTTTTCACTCCTTTCTTTTTTGTACTTACGTTCCATGCATTTTAAGTAGTAATTCAATAGAAAAATTTTTTATGGCATCTCTACTCATGTTGTTAAATGACAGCAGTCATGAGAAAAGAATAAGCACTTCATTGAAAAATTTCTGCCCGTAAGCTGCAAATGAATGGTCAGTTTCCAAAAGGTCAGTGGCCTGGCATTTGATAAATAAATAAATAACTGCAAATGATTGAATTAGATTTAAAAGTCTTTAGTGAAAAAAGAAATTATTTTTTAAAGAGAGTATCCTGTTTGAGGAAAAGTGTGTTTGGGTATGTAAATTGTGTCGTGTTAACTGGAAGTGAAGACGGAAAAGACAAAATTTTACATTTTGGCTGCCAGTGGATGAACGGTTATTGCTACAGCGCATCTGATCTGCACATCTGGCAGGAAATTTAAGAGGAGAAATTACGATTCCAGATCATAAATTCTTCACGAATTTCATTCCGTGTACTCTGGTAGAAAGTAAAGCTGCGTTCACACTAGTCCGTTGGGACGACAAGCGGCAACGCAGAAAAAAACGCTTTCCGCGTACGTCATTCACACCAGCGCGGCAACTTTCGCTTTAAAGTTTTCATATGCTCGCACTAGATGGCTCTTTGTATCGGAAAAACGTGAAATTTTTGTGTGGTGTTTTGACCTTTTACGATTACATTTTTTAATTAAAATGGATTTAATTTCTGGATTAATTAATTAAAACTTATTTTACTTTGTGTAAGAGAAGCAGAATGCAGTGGTTTATACTAATATGTGAGAGATGACTGCAGCAAGGAGGTGCAAATAACTTAATTGAAGAAATGCGCTTGAAAGAAACGAAATTTCTTTTAATTACTTTCGCATCAATTCGATGAATTTCTAGCCTCATTTATTCAAAAACAGAACACTAATTTTTGTCAGAATATCGCAGAAAAGAATTGTTTGGAAAACAGGAATAGGATATCCCAGAAAAGGATCGTTGTACATATCTAACGCTGTATATATCTAATTTTATTTATTTATGAATTTTGTTGAATGATAATTAAAAATCCTAATTTCATGATTGTATTTCGGAGAGCAAAGTTTTCATGGGATAGAATACCATAAAGTTTTTGCATGATGTATGAACTTGCCTTAAAATCTTCCTTAAATGGTTTAAATAATGTAAGAAAAAGTGTATTTTGTTTAAATATATCTCGGATTTATAGCATTACTAATTTAAATATCACACTTAAAAAAAGCAGTTATTTTTAACTTAATAAAACAACAACAATTTTAAAAAAATGTTTTAGTTTCTGCCTTATGTACATATTTTTTACCTTAAATGTAACAGTAATTACTTCAGTTAGTCATTCATATATTAATGAACAGCTATTATCTGTTTTATAAGGTCACTTTTATCTAAAATTCATTGAAGTAACCTCATTTTATAATACTACTTTATTTACGTTAAAAATTGAATTCCACAATTAGGAAATTTGCTAATACCCATGCAAAAGTTCTTTAAATTAATGAAAAATTATTATCAAGATTAAACCTCTGGTTTAGTTCATATATAAATTGTTCGTAAAGTGGTCATGCATGTTCAGAAAAACAAACATGAAGCCATCAAAATGCTGGGAAGTATTCCATAAATCAGCTACATATTAGCAAGCTTCTTTTCTGTATAAATTACAGTTTTCTTAATTTTTTTGAACAGATGGTTTACTCGTTTAAAATTCAGAACTCACTAAATTTTCTAATTAGATTGAAGCAGCAACTTTATACTAATAACCAGTATCGCTTTTGCTAGTCTCGTTTGAGCCGAAATAGAATCAGATCGTAGTAGTCAGATCATCTTATGAATTACACCAAATGCTCGTTGTCAAAAGAAGAATAATGCACACAATGTCGAGCGAAAATTAGGTTTATATGAATAATGAATGAAATGAGATGAAAAATAAATATAAGCTTCTTGTGTCTCTTCCCCCCCCCCAAAAAAAAGTCGCTGTAGATATTTAAAAAAAATGGTGTATTTGTATCATCAAAGGTAGGAAAAAGCAAGGCCCGAACCCGCGATACAAGTTCCTGGTACAAGCTGAATTTTCTACTTGAGCATGTTACCTCCACGCTAAGGTATCTTGCGAGTAAGTGTGGTTTTCACACTTTGCCTTCAGGAAACTGAAGAAGCAATTGGGCTGCTCTGAAACTAGCGATAATATTTTTTGTAAATATTTTTTTAAAAATACCAACTTCATTATAACACCCTTCCTGGTGACACTTCAATCCAAAATCTTTTAACTCAAGAAGCCAACGTTTTATCCACTAAGCAACAACACCAACCTTAATATAATGTAAATATATTTTAAGAAAAATTCAGAATCTGAAATTTCGAAATCTATCACTATTTTTTCGCAACAGTCTATTGCATTAGATTATTCTGTAAAAATTATCAACCATATAGAATTTATGGTTAAATATTAAGGAATATTATTTCTAGTAAACTTGAGAATTTGCCTTTAAATAATTTATAATATTAGCGTATGCAGTTTTTTATTATTATCTGAAATTTTTATTAAGATTAGTCCATTTGACTTTTTTTTTTCATCAAGAAGAATTTTTGAAAGTGCAATCATTTGAAAACTGGTTTTATAAACTGGACGTTTGAAACGAGATGCCTGAAACTCACGCATCACGCGTGGAAAAGTTTAGTCAACTCAGGCGTTCTCCGATTATCCGGAAAATGCCGCCTCTGAGCTCGCTTCTGATTGGTCAACGCTTTACGCCTGAACGCATGACCGCGTTGGTGTGAATTGGGCTAACTATGCCTCGCATACAGGTGCGCGAACGATATGCGCAGATGTCAGAATCTGAGAGAGGTCGTGTAGTTGGACTCAGAAGCCGGCTGGCCTTATCGGCTAATAGCTTGACATTTGAGCAAAAGCGATGCCACTATTAGACGATGTTGGCAGGAATGGGTGAACCATGGCCTAGAGAAACGACAGAACATGAAGACCGAGCAATCGTCAGAGCGGCACTCACAGCCCCAGATGCATCATTATCATCGATTGTACGTGCAACTTGTGCTTCAGTGACCGCAAGAACCATTCATAGACGGCTCACTGAAAGGGGCTGAGGTCACGGCGCTCCTTGCGCCGACTTGCTTCTGTACAACGTGAAGCCCGTTTTCAGTGGTATCGGGCTCATTCGCACTGGAATATCACTAACTGGAGTAGAATAGTCTTCATTAATGAGTCCCGCTTTGAACTGAGCCCCGATGAACAGCGAAGGCGTGTCTGGAGACGTCCCGGACAGCGGTGATACCAACCTGTCTTCCGGCAGACAGGCCGACAGGCAGGAGTGATGGTCTGGGGTGCCATTTAATTTCATAGTAGGACCTCTTTGGTTGTCATTCGTCGCAACCTTACAGCACAGCGGTACATCGACGAAATTCTAAGGCCCGTTGTGTTGCCCTTCATGACACGTCACCATGGGCTTACATTTCAGCAAGATGATGCCCGCCCCCACACTGCACATGTTTCTCCTGCTTGCCGTAGTGCTTGCCGAACATTACCTTGGTCAACGAGGTTGCCGGATCTCTCTCCTATTGAGCACGTTTGGAGCATTATGGGCAGGACCCTCCAACCAGCTCGGGATGTTGACGATGTAACCCGCCAGTTGAACAGAATTTGGCACGATATCCCTCAGGAGGACATTCGCAACCTCTATCAATCGATGCCAAGCCGAATAACTGCTTGCATGAGGGCCAGAGGTGGACAAACGCGTTACTGACTTTTTCACTTTGTGAAGCTCTATGACTTCAATAAATCATCCAATTGTTCTCAAACTGTAATCATTTGTTTTTCTGTACATGAGCATCACTTCTACCGATTTTCGTCCCATTCGGATAAGTCCTTGGTGCGTCGTGTTTTTTTTTTTTTTCCTTAAGAGTGTATTTGCCGTACACATGCTTTCTGAGACAGGAAGGATTAATCTGTTTAAAAAGGTCATTTCTCTTTTGTGCTAAAGACTTTTAATTCAGTAATTTGCGGTGTTTCAATTAAATTTTATTCTTTCCTATTCTTATATATATATAAATATATATATATATATATACACAAGCTTAGCTTTGCGATTTCCGTTATGCTAAGAAATTCTGTAATGTTTCGAATTTGTTTTGTGGAATCTCTAGAAAGTTTTATTGAAGTCGGGGCTCCCTAGAACGTATTTTAAAAACCACTGAATTAGAGTGATGAAGGTAAGAGAACTATTTCCTGCTCTCCGCGTCAGTGTTTCTTTTTTCCCTTTCCAAGTTGCGATGGTACATCAGTTTTAAATATCGTAGTTTGTGAAAAGAGTTCAGAGGAAAGCTATTTGGTTTAAAGATTACCGTTTAGGTGTTGGCATTTCGTGTATTCGAAATATTTGAATAAACATGACGTATGCAACTAGTTTTAAATATTGATAGTTTAATTTTTCTATTTATTGTGAGCTTATCTAGGACAGTCATTCCAGATGATTATGGTTTTCTGAGAAGTTGGTTTCATAAGCAGGCCTTGAATACAGTGAAATACATTTGCTTGAATAATACCGATATTTACATATATTCTTGAATTACTTCACTCAACTTCAGGTATGGTCGCCACAAGAAGTTTCTTACAAAGCTGCTTACCATGAGAAAGTTCACTTTATTTTGTTATAAGATTCATTGAAAGTCATATCAGAATTTATTAAACGATAAAATTCTTTTTGTACAATATTCAATAGAAACGAGAGCTCGCGAGATTTATGTAAAACTATTCATTTTAGTGTTAGAGAAAAAATATTTCTAATAGAACATAGCTGCTTCTTATTTGTTTTTCTCATTGTTGCTATTAACATCAGTAGAATTTTGCATAAAACTCTTCACCAATCTGATAAGTTCTTTTTAAGAGAGGAGAGGAGGGAAGGTAATTTTACATTTTCTTAGGCTCTTCTACCTAAAACAACCTAATGCTTGAAATTGGTTTTTCATTTCGAAAAATGTTAAAATTTCATCATCGCATTTGGCAGCATTCTGCTTGTAGTACATAGCATTATTTCTTTTAACATCTTTTGTTTTTGATAAGAAACTTTCACAGCGCTGTCATTCATTCATTCCTTGTGTGACCATCCATGCAATATCAAGTACCTTTTATAGGATTTAAGAGCTCCGTCCAGAAATCTGGGATGTAACAACTTCCATCTTGTAATGGAAGCGTCGATCCCCGACCTGCAATCTCTCGCTCTTTTACTCCCGTGCCTTGAAAAGTGAAGTAAAGTAAATTACAGAAATTCCTGGAACAGTGTTCCGGAGGTAATAACGTAGCAACGGTTCCGAAGAAAGGCCGAACTACTATATTTGGACGTGTGGAAATCCGGAGAAGTCCACGAGGCGTGATGTGCATGCGCCTTCGTGCGTTAAGCTCTCCCACTCTCTCCGGTGAAAAATTTTTTTGGAGAGGGGGAAAAATGTATGTATATGCTTTTGGGGTGATAAATCTTGTAAATCGATTGTCCTTCCCCAACTCCTCCGACGAGCGTCAGTTTGCTGCCTTTTGTGAGTAATGGATTGCGCAAGTGTCTGTCTCGTCGTTATCTTGGAGGAGGAAGAAAAACTTCGGATGATGGCAAAGAATCTTTGACCTTCACTCCCCCCCCCAACCAGTGGCCGGAGTGCTTTAAAGTGCCGGGGTCCAGCTGGTTGCCAAGAGTGGAACTGCGTCTGTTTAACTGGTGAATATCACTGGTAATCTAAACCAAGTGCGACAGTTATCCCGCTATCCTGCTGCAGTTTCAAGAGGAAAGGAAAATTAAACTCTTTTTGCTTAGAAAATCCTCTGGGAATCCAAACTTTTCTTATCGATAGCTTTAGTAAGGATTTTAGTGGAGACAGGTTGTTAGATTAAACTCGGAAAATAAGGCTCTGTGATATCCTTTAAGTGCGTATTTTTCTGATTGATGGTTTCCTTGTACACCAAGTTCCCGATTTACTGCACTGATACTGGGAATGATGTCAAATTCGATATCACAGTTAATAGGAGGGTATTTAAGAAACGCACATACAACATGATTGAGAGATAAGTACTATTAATAATTTTCGAACAACATGCATTTTAAATTTGGAAAAGCATTTCATTTAATTACATAATTAAAATCAACTGAAAACGAAAAGAATACTCCGTAAGTAACGAAAGAAAACACATCATTAGAGATTTAAAAAATGGGGGGAAACTGTGTTATAATTGGCATTAAATAACAAAATTTACAAGGGAATATGAACGACATTATTAAGTTCAAACTTACGTAAAAAAGTCGCTTAGATTTTTTTTTTTTTAAATTCTCAATGTTTATATATATTCCATATAACATACAATTAAATTGCGTATTTTTGATATAAAAACAACTTTCAAATACTAAGCTATCGTATGCTTGCTATTACTGTATTTATTCCTTCTATTTTCTTTTCTTATTTGTAATTACGGTGAACAGTTTTGTTTTATGCTATGCTAATGGCTTGTATAGTAATTTTTCAATCTATCTTCAGAAATCAAACTTTTTAGAAAAAAAGAACAGAACGTAGGGTTTCTTTAAAAATTCGTAGAAAAAAATGAATGTATTAAATTTCGAAAGACTCAGTGGGGGAAGTGCGAAGTTCAAAATATTCTCCAGAAAGTTCAAATTTATTATGACATGTATTTTCGATTGAAATATGTCTATGAAAATGGTAAAAAGCAATCAGTTTCCCAGTTTATCACCAGCCACAATGGAAATGTTAATGGCAGTTGTAGGAAATGGAGTAGTTGGTGAAAAAAAAGTGAGGCATATGCAAAATATCCTGTGCATATTAGGATCAACATTAAACCTCCTTTCTTTTATTTACAAAAGAGCTTGTGAAAAGTATATAAATGAGATGAGGAGGGTGTTAGAATTATTGAAACTTTCTGTCTGAGGCTCATTTTGAAAACGCTCTGTTAACGCTGAGGTGAATCAGTAATTAACGAAATAAAATTTTTAGCTGAATATACATACTTTGTAACGGTAATTCACTTTTTCGTTTACTAACCGTTACGTTAATTATGATCATTGTATGTTGATTTTAAAAAATTATTTCTTCGCGCCTTAATCACGTTTTCCCGATCGTTTTGTAATTCCCGTTCAAGATAATCGTTGTGGAAGCCGTATTCAGTATTTGCCCTGCACCACTGAAACTTGAAACTCTTAGCATAGCAAAATAGAAAAGCATAAATCGTTTCGTGTAATTACAAATTAAGTAATTTTGTAGTTTTCTCCAAATATTTCTTTGATTCAGACCTTTAAGCGGGCGTCGTCTTTCATTGCAAAGCGCGATGCCTTTCAGCTTAACAGAAGCTGACATAATTCCAATTTATTAATTTTTAAACTGTTGGGAATAGAAAGAAGCCGAAAATTGCTTTTCAGATTGGCGGATAATTGAATTTTTCTCGACTGCTGTGTTGTGGATTGTTTTCTTTGTTTATTTATTAGCTTATCTTAATTTTTGTGGACGAAGATTCTGCAGAAGTTCGGTCGAAAACTCTTGTCTTCAATTATTTATTCATTTTAAATCCCCATGGATTTCTTCTGTTGTCGATGGAGCTACGAAGTTGCTTTTTAAAACGTATTTAATAGATCGGTGGTGTTCTACAAAGCGTGTTCATGTAATTATTTCTGACTAACTCAGTCTACTGACTTGTGAAAAGACCTAAAAATAAAAGGCGATTGTCTATGTAATATAATTAGGCTTATTCGGGTTCATGTGACATAGAAATTTGAACTCTAGAGGTTAATTACGGGCTTTCGTCGCTTTTCTGCTTCACTGACAACTTTTTATGATTTTCTTTCATAATTTTTACGAAAAGTGTGTAGAGTTTAATAGGCTTCTCAAAGCAGGCCGCACACAAAATCAGCAGTGCCCTCGTCGAGATTCAAACTCCGGACCTTCTAGTTATTGGCAGCTCGTGATCCCAAGTATACCCGGAAGGCAAAAAAGAAAAAAAAAAATCGTTAAACTGTTTTGATTTAGGAATTATCTCATTCCCTTTCGCGTGCCCTGTTGTTGAAAGTGGTAGTAGGTTCAACTAGTAGCTGAAAGATTCATAGTTCGAATGTCGGCCAGCACGTAGCAGACTTTTCATGCTTCTCACTATGAAAGAAGGCCATCTTTGTAGTGGCCATCGTATCATCTTTATAGTGGCGCCGGAACTAAAATATCATAGATATCACCACATGGATTTGGTCACCTGGGTTTCGTCACTTTCTTCAGTCGTCGTAAGTTGCGGATAAAAAGTTACTACGTATTCCGTCGTGTGCATTCACAGGATGTGCGTGGCATTACGTCTAGTTGTTGGCAATTGAATGATCTGTGTGTTTATTGCCAGCCTGGCTGTATTATATTTCTCATGTTTTCTGCGGGATGGTTAAGACTTGAAGTCTTTACCATTTTGTTTTATCGATTTTATGAAGAGGTCAAAAATTGTGACAGCAGTTTGTGGCTAATTTTGTTTGCGAGTGTATTTAAAGCGTATATTTTTAGCAAATATTTTGAATCCAGATTGTTTGAATTCTGTCATTTTATTATAGCAAAAAGTTCTTTCGTTTTGGGAATATGAGATTTTTTGTTACGTGTGGCTAAATTCCGCAACTGATCGACATTTTGCCGATTTTAAGGTCTGTTTGTGTGCAAAATTTCTAACAGATATAATAACGTTATTACGATCTTCATAAACTAACGATAGTATTTAAATTACTTTTTTTTAAAGAAAAATAGTATTCAAATAATAAATATTTTTTTCTTTCTGTCGTGATTTAAATTATGTTAACAATATGTTTTGGCTGTTTTTGAATAAATTTATTCTGAAATTTAAGATGAGTAATAAATGTTATAAAGTACATTTATTATTTATCATTAAAAAGAATTTCCTTTGAATAATTTGCTTCTTATGATGAATGTTTTTCTCGTGAAATTATTTTTAAATATTCATATGTGTGTCGGTTATCTGTGTTCTCTTTCAGCATTTTACTCCCCTCCTCCCAAAACGACTGCGGATTTTTCTTATCACATCTTCCAGTTCTCCCGTAAATCTGAAAATCCTCAATTTTTAATTTGTTTGAATGTACGTCATCTCTTTTACACGTAAATTAAGAAAAAATGTTTACGACGAAGTGTCAAAAGGGGAGGGAAAGGATGCTATTATAAGTTTATTATTATTATTATTATTTAAAGAAAAGAGAGAGGCAGTGAGTTTGCGCTTTCTTTGTGAAACATAATTTCTGCATTTTTTTTCGTATGTAATCTCTAGAGGGATATTTCTTATTAATTTTTATTCAGTCGGAAGTGTTTTAACATATGAAGAGATTTAGAGCATTTTTGGAAAATTTGAACTAACGTTTAATAGGTTAAGTTTTGTATTTGATTATGTATTAAATTTTAAATAATGCATTCTCATTTTTATCAGATAGATTTTACATATGCTAGTTACTAATCGTATTTTTTATTTACGAAGATATTTACTGTGTGTTTCTCTGGTAAAACACCCGCTGTCTTGGAATTGTCGAACCCACCGCCGAATGTTTTCGAACTCAAGAACTTAAATGATTTTTTCTGTAGCGTTGGTAATTCCGAATTATATGCCCCTTCTGAGCATTTTTAGGAAAGGAGGCTTCTAGAGTGCCATGTGAAAACTATTGATAACTTAAAAACCTATTCCTTTGAATGGTCAGTAACTCATTCCATGAAGATGCTTGATAACTATGGAACAGGTCTTTAAAATTGGCTCATTCTTTTCGAATAATTCTGTATTTGTAGAAACGAATTTTCTGGAAATACGTCAAATTTAAAAATTGCATGTTGAAATTGAGCTTCTTGCAATAAAATAAAACTATTACCCTTCAAACGTAGTTGCTTACGGAAAGAATCCGGTGTTCAAATCTACAGAGTAATAAATTCGAAATAAAATTGCCCATG
This sequence comes from Stegodyphus mimosarum, assembly GCA_000611955.2. Classification (NCBI taxonomy): domain Eukaryota; kingdom Metazoa; phylum Arthropoda; class Arachnida; order Araneae; family Eresidae; genus Stegodyphus; species Stegodyphus mimosarum. Next base: position 93,309 of record KK112333.1, read on the forward strand.
TTCACGAAATCCTTAGATCAGTCTAATAAACAATTTATACCGGCCATCACGTCAAACTATTATTCGAAAATAATGAGTCAGAGGAATGATGCTTTGCCATTTAAGTTAGGTTCTTTATATCAAATTCTGCCTTCATCACCGCGGATATTGCATTGTCTTGTGTCATTGTGTCATATTTATCATTCTTTGTTTGCGATTTGTAAACCTACTCCGTAGTTGCGCCCGGTGTATGAATTTTTTTCTCCGTATGTTTTCTGTTTATTTTTGACTTTTTTGGGTAGCCTGCGAGATTCCTTTCATAGGTAAAAAGAATTGCGACGGAGGTAGATGGGAAAGGGGCGAATGCTTCCGGAAATTTAATCATCTCGTGTTGTTTTCCTGCACGCGGAAAAAAAAAAAAAAAAAATTGATATGCAAATGATGTTTGCTTCTCGTTCTGTAGCACTCGCTTGCTTGTTTCGCCCAGCTCTTGAGCAGACTGCCGTAGACTTTTGGCTTAAGTTTGGAATATGTTTATTATTTGGTTTTTCCGATATGTTGCTCTGGTCTCCTGTACAGCCGCCGCTGGCTGCATTTTAAATTCGTTTGCTTTTATATGTGTATCAGTATTTGGGATGGAAAGTCAGGGATTAGCTTTATATGCATGAGAAGGAGTGCATTTCCTTTTTGACTGAAGACTGATTTAGTTATGAGCTTTGATCCATAGAAATTTATGAAAAGTGCAATTTTTAGGATTTGTCTTAGGCTTGTCGTTTTTACTAATTAATAATGAAAAATCTGAACGTATGTATTTATGCATGCATATATGTCACATTGTGAAAAACGACGGCGCGTAGAACCACCAAATTTTGAACATACATAGTCCTGAATCCAAACATGGGCATCTCGATGATCGAATATTGAATTTCGAATTTTTTTTATTAATTTCATATTTTGTGCGAATATAATGAAATTTTTATTAAAAAATTCACTGATTTAGAAGCAACGTGCTTCCACTCGGGAAATCGGAAAATATTAACTTTTCAAATTTAATCAGAAAACTCAGCGATTTTAAAGAAATATGTTACCACTGGACAGAGGGTAAGATATTTGTCTTTCAAATTTATTGAACAATCTCGGTGATTGAAATTATATGGTTTTTACTTTTTAAAAAATTTTCATATTCCACGGATTTTCATATTCCACGATCCCGTCTAAGCGGATCGTCTGATCGAAAAAGCGTAATGCATTTAATTTTGTTTTCAAATTTTATATCACGGTTTTTCATTAACAAACTAAGTGTTTTGAAAGCAATAAACTTGTTCATCACATCTATTTTTTTAATTACGAACTGGTCTCATTAAAATTGTAATATATTTTTTGTATTAATAGTTGCTATTTTAGGCGGCTGGGCGCGCAAGTTAGTGTAATAAGAAATGAAAGAACGTTTTGGATTTTTTAAGTCTTCGTTAAACTAAATAATTTTAAATTTATATATTTGATACTGTTTATATCTTTTTGTAGTTTAGAGTAGTCGGTGATGAAAAGGTGGAATATCTCAGATTTGTTACTATTCTAGTACTAATTTTAATTCTTAAGATTTTTTGCCATTATTTTTAACGTACTTTAAATTAGAAGATGGTGAAATACTAGGCACTTTCTCCGTTCGAAATCCAAATAAATATATATAACTAGTTGGAACATTTCTTGTTGTAGATTAGAATTAAGCGATAATAACTATTTAACCCGCCATGAATTAATGTCATTTGAAGGATTTTCGTAACTAATTAATATTTGCGAACTTATTTTCTCTATTTTGTTGAAAAGAGGTCTCCAACTTAGTGTCTTCCATTTGCTCGATTTGAGGGCTAGAAAGATTTGCAGTATATCTAAAGGCATTATGAAATTGTAATTCATTTCAGCAAAGAAAAATAGGCCAAAATTCTCATTACTGCACATACACATATAGAGCACGCGCCCTGGCCACCATTTTCCTGAGGGGACTTCCAAATCCTTCTGTAATATGCAAAATATTATGTATTTTATTTTCAATACAGGATTCTTTAGATGCAAAATTTAAAAGCAGAAATGAAGCATTAATTTCGTATTTTAGTTTTTATGCTTTTTTTTTTAAATTAATTCTCTGGCTCTTTGAAACAGTTAACAAATGCAAAATAAAATTAACTAAAATTTTTTTTTATAGATTGTTTAAATTTTAGTATGATCAGAACAAAAATATCAGGAATGATCCATTAAGAGAGATGACACCTTCCGCGGTTTGAAAGAGGCAGCATTTTTTAAAATTTACATTTCACTCATATCTTCATTATTGAACAGTTTAGTTTAATTGCATTTATTTGGTTATTTATCTTTAAAATTTGTAGTAAAATCAGTAAGAATTTTTAAAGCTCTTTTTCAGTTTGTTTTTTCTTTTTCTTTCTTTTTTTCTTTTTCTTTTTTTTAAGGGGGGGATAGATTCTAGTTTAAAATGTGTCAGTTTATGTATTATACAACTCATACTAAACTGAAATCATGAAAATTGGGAAAAAAGATTTGATTGTACCTGGTTGTTTAAGCAAGCTTAAACGAGAAATTTTGAAATATGAAGTTATTTATACTTTACACGAAATATAATTTGGGTCGGTGCGCGGGAAAAAACTGTAGTAATCTGCAAATGTGTGAGTCTTCTAGTTCTGTAAATCAGAGTTTTTTTTCCCAGTCCTTTCATTTTTTGAGTATATAAATTTTCATTTTGTTTGTTAGTTTGAGACATTCGACGCTTTGTATTTCAAGGACAATGATTTAAAGGCTTTCAGATTTTTCTGGGTGGGGGTGGGGAAATCGAGTGGCATTCTCAGCCAGCATGTTAATTAGTTAAAACCTAATCATTCTCTTGTATATGAACTCGAGCGGGAAATTAATTTCGGTCACCATAACAACCTCCAACTATAACACTATTTAATTTATGGTTTTGGCAACATTTACTTCTCATTGGGATCCAGTGGTTCGTATCTTTTGCTCGGTTGGCATTTTCTTCCCGGGACCGCAGTAATTGACAGTCGTTACAATTACTTCGGATCCTCTCTTTCTTTATTGCCCGGCTATTCTTCCCCCGAAATGAGTTTTCTTAACTGCGGCTTCCGTTTCGAATGGGACGAAGAATGGCGTCGTACAGTACCGAGGCTGCCACTTCGATTTGGATAGCTCAAACATCGAGGTTGAAATTGTTTTCCACAGTAATTCATCGTTCTGGAATTTCTAGAAGTTTTATGTTGTTCGGAAAGTGGATTTTTGGTCTGAATTGTAATTTAGTTATTAATATCTCGAAGCAAATGCTGTTGCTTTCACTAAGCGAATTGCGTGTCCTGGCAAAATATAAATTGTCAGTGGCCTCCGCAAGCGATGCAGTTTTAAAAAAAGTGCATAGCTATATCTTGAATAGTTGAATCTTTTTTTAATGAGCTAAGGATTTAAGTCTTTATGTGGTATTATTTTGTGATGAAACAATCACAATTTAATACCACTTAAAGGCTGCTGAAGGAATGACCGAATCCTTCAGCGGTCTCATTCCACGGCGACCGATATTACATCCTCAGGAGGGAGGAGTAGACAACTACAAACATGCATGCCTTTTCGAGGATTTGAACCTGGATGCAGCGGTATGGCAGCCTGCTGCGCGAATAAGGGGCCTCGAAAGTGCTCCATTACTATCAAAACATTCTCCCTGTGAAACCCTCAAGTAATTCAGTAGACTTTTAGTTTCTGTATCTCGAATTTTTGCGAATTAAATCTGAAGTTGTAATAAATAATAACTGTCAAGTGAAACATATTTAAGTCTGTACGATGATCAAATAATAGTTTTATTTTATTTTTATGATTTTTTGTATTTTTAATTTTTTGAAATTGTTAATACGGATGTTAATAGGGATTGTTATTAGGGATGTTCGTTGAGATGTTATTAACTTAAAATTAACCAACAACATTACGTGGGCGTAGATTTTAAATAAAACTACCGATTTCGAGGGTTGTTAGACTTACATCCCTGTTCTATGGAAAAAAATATGTTTGTAGAATTATTTGTTCCCGAAGAAGAAGGACCTGCGCCTTATTACCCTCGAAATCAATAGTTCAAAATTCACGCAAAAATGAAGTTGCTTATATTACCGCATTTTGAGTTTTACATTGGCATGCCTTCTTCCTGTTTGAAATTGTTGACTGCCATCTGAGGTTTTGAAGATCGCAGTTGTATTCTTTTTGTTCACTTATTTGTATTTTTGTAACACCTCGGAGAAATGTTTTAGTTTGAGATAGAATGCTACGCATTGTTTAAATGAACGTTGCTGCCTATGACCGGTGTATAAGATTTTTCATTTATTTTCGATATTATAAACGGACATTTCTCAGTGAAACATAAGCTAACCAATCACTGACAAAAGTAATTTTTTTTATAAACTTATTCACAATATTTTGCATTAAGTTTCATACTGTATTACGAGTCTTGTAGTCTAAATAGTTTTCGATAATGGATGATTTGCTAAATTTATATCGCCTTTTCCTTCCGTATCTTGTCTTCAGTGATAATTTTATTTAATGGTAACAATGAATTTTCTTCTAATAAAGATTTTAAGCCTCTGTGTATTGTATTTCTTTTATTAATTTTATTCGTATAGTAATATGTTTCTTTAATATTTGGATATATTTCTTTCACTGTATAACATTTGCTCCCTCAGCCCTTTCCCTGGGGAAGGGATGATGTCCAGAAACGATCATTATGTTTACTATGTGAGAACAGCTAGTTTTGCCAAATGCCTTCTAATGCCCCGATGTTTAATTTATATAAATGTAGATTATCACTTTCAAATTAAGTTCTGAAAATGTTGTTTATTTTAAAATTTTGATAAAGAAACGTTGTAAAGAGGACTTTCATGTTAGATTCTTAAGAAAGGCTAAGGCAACGTCTTTGTAATCTCTTACTAAATAAACTGATGAAAATTTTGAAAAAAAATTTAAGTGATTTTTTTTGATTAATTTTAATTTTATGTAAAATGTTTTTACGCATTTCAAAAAATTCTGTTTAGAAGAGAAGCAGAAAGTAAAATTCAAAATTAGAGACAAGAAAGCTGACTTTTCGTAGATATTGAGTAAAATCTAGATTTCGAGAGCGTGCAGACACGAGTTTTATTTATTTATTTTTAGGAGCTAAATTTTTTTTTTGGGGGGAGGGAGCAAAGGTGAGAGAAGTAGCAACCATTTTATATGAAATCAGTAAGCGAAAGTAGTGATGGAAGATGGAAAAGTTGATAGAATAGTAATCAAATGAGAAAAGACAAAGAAATTTGGGAATTTTTATGTAATTGGGAAATTAAAAGAAATTAATCAAAAAATTACTCACTATTTAATTCGTTACCCTTAAATTTAAGGTATTTTACATCAAAATTATGAAATAACTAGACTAACCATACATTATAAAGTGACTTGCGAAAAATTTTTAAAGTTGCCGTTACAATATTACAAAAAATGTTGAATCCCCTCCCATTGAGCCATATTTTTCGATTTGGCTGAAGAGGCCAAATACACCATTTTGGACCGAACGACCGAACCATATTTTTTCCTTTGCTGGTTGGCACCGCGCTGCGCAAAATAATCCGAGGTTTTCAAATGCTGTGAGAGGTTTTAGTTATGAGAAATATATTTTTGTTTATCACGTTATAATAACAGAAAAAAAATTACTTAAAAATTTTTATACTATTTATTTGTTTGGAGTGGTTTTGTTCATTTATTTATCTATATTTTCGTTTCTTTTCAGGTAAGAAATATTGCAATGTTGTTGTTTGTTCCTGTTATGCATCAATGTTGCCATTGTCGAATTCGTTCATTGTAAAATTTCTGTAACATAATTTTTTGGCTTAAAAAGGTAAATTCCTTTGGATTTTTGGTTGGTAAGTATGCCATCTTTTTGATAGCTTATTTGAAGCAATATTGCATGCGTTTTGGATTCTACGTCACGCAATATTGTACCGTTGTTAATATTTTAAAGCATGCCGCTTTTGACTTTTATTACTACATAAATTAACATGAACATCAGTACCTTTTCTAAGGAAAATTTCTTGGCTGCGGACTGACAAGCTAGAGACAGAGAGAGAATGGGGAAGTAAATTCGTTGTCTGTTGAACGAGGAATTGCTTGCAAGGGCTGAAGTCTCACATTAGTAGTGCAGGAGAATATGTTTCCGCGCGCTTTATTCGAAAGTTCTCTCACTCTTCTAGTGAATAATCATTTTTAGTATAATGTTTGCTTAGAGAGGGCTTCGGTTAACCTGATTTTTGAGTTGAAAAGTGTAGGTTTCGTCTTTTGTTAAGTTCTGTATTACCATTGAACATTCGTGTCTTACAAATCTTAGGAGCAATTAATTCGGAAACTCGTTTGTTCGCGCTTTTTGTCATTTAAAATTTTCAGAGAATAACTACAACCTGAAAAGTTCTGAAGTAACTGTACCTTTAAAAAATTTCTGAAGAGTAATTTTATTGACGTCCGGTAGAAGAATTCATCTCAATTATTAAATAATGAGGAATAGATGTCTGTATATATAATAACAAAATATTTTTAAAAAGCAAAATATAAATATGGCTAGTATTTTCGCGCATTAAGCTGCTGAAAAAATATCAGTTAAGGCATGAAGTAAAAAATTTAGAACTACGTTTTCACAAAGACGAAAATTGAAATTCATAATTAATAAATTAAAAAAAAAATCCTATAAATGCAACAAAGAATTTTTGAAGGTTGTTAAAACCAAAACTTTTTCTTTCTACGAGCAATAAGTAAAAGTAATTAGCTAGCCTAAATTACAGTAAAGTTATAGAGGAAAACATTAACCCTTGTCTTTGTGATGTTAGTTGTAATCCACGTCTTTGTGAGAAAGCAGTTCTAAATTTCTTACTTTATTTCTTTACTGTGTGTGTGTGTGTGTGCGTGTGTGTGTAAAAGCGGCAGCACCTATTCCACTAAATTTTAAACACATATAGTCTTCTAATAGAATTCATAATAGATAATTCTTCTAATTTTATGAGAATTTAGTGACTGTTTGCTTAACAAACTCATCGATTTCGAAGCAATATATTACCATTTTATAAAGCGTAAGATATTAGTTTTTCAAATTTAATCAAGAAACTTAGATTTAAAAGAAATGTGCCGTTGTTGCTCTAAATAAAATATTTCAATCCTCCACTTGAATGTGTGGTGTTCTGTCCCTAATTTAATCTGTCTGTTGTTGATTAGGAAATTGTCATTTAAAAGCAATGATTGCAGTTCTTCATCTTTTTTATTATTGTTAGTTGAACCCGTGAAATTACGCTACCTGAGATCATTAATATTGTTATGTCTATTTTGTTTATTTATAACTTTTATGTGGCTAGTTTAAAAAAAAAAAAGAGAGAGAGAGAGAAAATGCTATTGTTGCTGTTTCGTTGGACGTGGATCACTCTGTGACATACCTGAGTATTAAAATTTTTACTTAATTTCTTTGAGAGATTTAGTGTTACTTCCATTATATTTGCTTACGGTATTTCTTGAAATGATCGCTTTGCTTCTATAATGTTTTTGATTTTAAAAGATTTTTTTAAAAAAATGTAAGGAAATTGGAAATTCGTAACAGGTGGTGATTTTTTTTTTCGTAAAATTAAGTTGACAGAATAATTTTAAGATGAATGAATTTAAATTATGTACTTCATTTACATTTTCGTCATTGCTTAATAACAGAGACGTGTTTTAAAACACATACTCTTAAAGTGTTTATCTTTAAACTCAGATGTGAAATATTTCCTTTTTTAAAAAGATTAAAAGTTCTTTTTTTCTTTCTTTATTCCTTTCCATTCTTGTATGAACGATTCAAGATTCCAAAGATTTCAGGAATTCAGTAAAATGCCAATTTTTTCGCGTTCGTTTAATGTAATTATCACGAAGATCTCCATAAAGGCTTAGTCTTTACCTGAATTTCTCACTTTCCGTTATCAAGGAAATGCAACCTGGTAATATATAAATAGGTATGTATTAGTCGTCACTTGATTAATTATATAGTATTCGTTATTTTCTTTTTATGTTAGTTCTCTTTTGTTCGCAATCGTGACAAGTTCTAATAAGTTCTGTCGGATAGTCTTTTTTGGAAGGGGGTGTGATAGATGCCTCACTAGAAGATTACTAAGTCTTTCTCATCAGATTACCTAATTACATCGCTAGACTTTATTCCGAATTCCTATCTCTCACATGGACTTTTACGCTATTTTATCTTAGAGCTTGGATTGCCATTACTAAGACTGCCTCTAATTGCGATTATGATTTTTGGCGCCGATTTTGGATTATTTTGGGATCCTTCGGAAGCTTAAAGACCTTGTCCACCCCCTCGTTATTCTTCTGAGGAGTAGATACGGCAAAGTTTTATTTAATTTTCTCTGCTTATTCCCGGGAGTGATAAAAGAACTTTATTTTGACTGAATGTAATGCTTCGGTTTGTCCTTTTTGTATGTAATTGCTAGTGCATTTTCTATGTTATTTCGCTAATTAGGATATTTTTCTATTGAGAGGCAACAGTTTCCAATGAAATGAAGCAAAGAGAAGTGCTTCAGGATTTTAAAAGCATACGATACGGTGTTCCAAGCAGACGCGCGGGAAAAAAATAAAGCGCTATTTAGATAAAAGAGGAAGCTTAAAAGAACCGTACTTTGCCAGTTTTATCATTTATTTATTTATTTATAAAATCTCAGGTAATAGTAAGAAGGGAAATTTTAGCTAATTGAAAAGCTAGAGCTCTTAATTTCGTTAGTTTCTAAGAAACGGATATATCGCTTTTTTCTTTGCGTCTCCCTCTGTTTTTTTTTTTCCTTTTTCTTTTCTTTTTTTTTTAAATACTCCAAGAATTTCGTGACGGTAAAATGCTATCAAAGCGCAGGATAAGTTACTTTCGAATGATTTGCATATACGGGTGCAGTTTTTATATTACAAATCGAAATTTATTATTTTAATTTCTTAGTATGATTTAAAAATAATGAACACCTTTTTAATGTAAAATTTTAAATAATGATAAATAAAAGAAATTAGTATTTAAACATGCATTTAATCTTTAATCCCGTGTTATTTATTTTTATTTCAATTTTGACGTAAGAGTCTTTAGCAGATATTTTTTAGAGTTTTGAACCTTTACTTACGTTACGCTGCCATGGATTTGTCAGGCATAGGGTATGATAGTAAGAGTCATTTCTCGAAGTGTAAGATTTTTAATCCATTTTTTCTGCGGTTTGCAAATGGTTGTTTTTCAGAGTGTCCGACGTGATATAATATCTATAAATGTTTGAAGTCGTAGAGACATTAGGGTTTTTTTTATGCTGGAGAAGTGAAAAATGAGCAATGCCCTCTCCGGGACTCGAACCTAGGCCTCTCGAATACGCGCCGAGTGTGCTACCGTTACACCACGAAGGCATGCAGAAAGGAAGTAGAAGATACCTTATATACCCCCCTTTTAAAGGGCTACTGGTGATTAGGGGACCCAGTCTCCAAATCCTGGTGGTGAAGAATCATCATCCACTACTCCACCACCTTTTATATCGGACGCGACTGTAGAGTCATGTTATTTTGAAGCAGGAGTACATGAAAAATGTGCAGTGCCTTCGCAGAGACTCGAACCTGGACCTCTCGAATACGCGCCGAGTGTGCTACGTTGGTGTATTTGGCAACCTACACTCATGTCCAAAATTATCTTTACATACCCAAAAATGATGATATTCAATGAAATATCGAATCAATGTGATCCGTATTTGCAGGGAATGTGTGAAAACCAAGCCTAATTAGCATTATCCAATCAAAAGTAATCAAACGGTTTGTGATATGCAAATCTAGGCGTTACGTCATCCAAGGGTGAATCAAGCGCTTTGCGCAAACTGAATATTTGAGTGAATTTCTGCAACATAGCGTTTGATTTCAGTGTGTAGGGACTCAAAGCGGTTTGTTATGGCTTCGAAGTATCATTTGGAAGAATTTGTAAAGTGGCGAATTATCGGCCGTTTAGAAGCAGGGCAGTCAATCATGGAAACAGCCACATGTCTGAATATTTCAAGACAGGCAGTCTCTAAGCTATGGAAACAGTTTGAAAATGATGAAAGTGTAGTAAGGAGGCCTGACAAGGTCGGAAACGAATGACAACTGCTTCTGAAGATCGGTATCTGGCATTGACTGCCCGTCGTAACAGAAAGGCTACTGCTCGCCAGTTAAGTTCAGAGTTTGCAGCCGCCACTGGAACTCACGGCAAACAATATACAGAAGGCTTAATGGAAAAGGCCTTTATGCCAGAAAGCCAAGGGTATGTGTTTTACTGTCTTCACAGAAAAAGAGGGATCGCTTTAATTGGTGTAAAGAACATCAAAACTGGACTGAACATCAATGGTCCCATGTTCTCTTTACTGATGAGTCGCGGTTTAGTTTAACTGGTGATTCTCAACGTGTTTACATCTGGAGGGAGTCAGGAACACGAAATGATCCCTCGAACATTGTGGAACGTGACCCTTTCGATAGTGGAGGTGTGATGGTATGGGGTGGAATAATGATCGATGGACGTACGCCCCTACACGTGTTCAGCAGCGGATCTGTGACAGGCCAGATATATCGGGATGAGGTCTTAGATCCTTATGTAAGACTTTTCAGGGGTGCATATGGACCTGACTTTTTATTTATGGATGATAATGCCCGTCCACATCGAGCAAACCTCGTTGATGAATTCCTTGAAAGTGAAGACATTAAGCGAATACCTTGGCCACCAAACTCTCCTGACCTTAACCCGATAGAGAACTTATGGGACTACCTTGGAAGAGCAATTGCACGTATACATCCTCCTCCTAGAGATGTAAATGCTCTGAAGACGGCATTGCTGGAAGAGTGGAGATTAATTCCCCAAACTGTGGTTAACAACGTTATTTCCAGCCTTAAAACACGTTGTGATATGTGTGTACAAGTCAGGGGAGATCATATTCCATATTAAATTCGTAAGACTTTATTCTTTTTCTGAATCATTCCTTTTTTTCTTAACTCTCTTTGTAACACTTTATTACCATTTTTATTGTGCTACAATTTTATATCATATGAGGTGATCTTCAATTTTTTCTTTTGCATTTATGTGTCATCATATTATGTATGATTCCACGAAAATTCATTATAAGTCATAGTCTCTGAGAAATCCGTGAATTTATGCATGTAAACATAATTTTGGACATGAGTGTCTAGTTATTTGATAATTTTCATGTAAAATACCTTAAATTTAAGGGTAACGAATTAAATAGTGAGTTATTTTTTGATTAATTTCTTTTAATTTCGCAATTACATAAAAATTCCCAAATTTCTTGTCTTTTCCATATTTTATTTAATTCGTGCTTTTATTTCCCTCCCGCGAAGAAAGAAAATAAGCAAAGTAATGATCTATATACAACCACTAAAGTATACTTCGTAAATTGCTATTAAGTAATGTTTGTTTGACAGAAACGTTCTGCTTTGTTTCCGTAGTGATGTTGCTTTAAAGCCTTGCTTCCCAAACTTTGCCTGACGATCTGAAGTAGCTTGCTGATTACCGCCACCCACCTGTGCATAGTTGCACTAGAAGTGAAAAGGGGACGAAAAGAAGCCTTGGATGAAAAGTGTCTTGTGATGAAATAATAATACGTGCTGAAGTAATAAATGAGCGGAAGTGCTGGGCTCTCGAAAACGTTATGGTGTATTTTTATGGGATTTTATTGGTTCAAAATATTGTCCATTTTGTTCGATTACCTTTTACTATCTTTCATGGAACTTTATTATTCCTCATTCTTAGAAGGGCTATTCTTTATAGGCGAAAAGCTGATCAAGGAGCTGATCTCTAGCCTCATCCGAAGCGATCATTGCACTATACGAATTTTGAAGAGAATGAAACAAATGAAATTCTGATGGCGCAAGATCAGACGACAATGGATGGGTAGGCAACGCTTCCTGTACAGGTGTCAATAATTTTGGTCGGATGTTCAGACCTGTGTGCGGTTTTAGGTTGCTGTGATGGAGCATAACTCCTTTACGATTAACTTAAAACTTATATTAGATCCATTAGACGTTTTCTGAAAATGGATTGATTCCAATTTGTCGACAGTACTCATTCGAATTGATTGTTTTTTTCTTTGGTTGGAGCTTCTTAAAAAACGCGACACCTTCACATTCTGTACGTATTCCAGCTTCCTTAGGTGGTCGTGAGCGCCTGAATGATGTTTCTGAAATCTCTTGTGTCGTGTAACATGAATGACTGCTTTCTTGGCGTGTAACTAATGCCTTTATTTTGTTGTCATCAACATCGAATGGATTCTCTGACCTATGAACGTTGCTGAAATTGATATCATTAGCACGGAATTTCGTAAACTATCGTTTTCACTGACATTCCTATACTTTACGGAACTTTCGCTAGCTTAACGCGTGTTCTTGCCTTTACGGAGGTAAAAGTACAAGAAATTTCTTTTCTTACTGCGTGCTTTTGTCGTGTAATTGGAAAGTACATCTGGCTAGCAGCCGAAAGATCTAGATTTGAAATCTCGACGAAGCCATTTATATTTTTCCTGTTTCTTGCTGCGAAATATTTCATTAAATTACAAGATAATAAAATACAGCACAGATGCACAATTTTGTGTTCCTTCTTCAGCTTGTAAAATCTTCAAAGCAATCAAATTTTCTTCCATTCTCTCCCTATTTTAAGACGGAAGCTAGAACTATCAGCCTCTAAGTGACATAGCAATAACATAAATATAAGTGAGAGTAATTATTGCAAAAAGGAAGTGGTTCAGTCTATTGTAACAATGCGTCATGAATTTTTCGACAACTGAGTGAATCCATGAACTAAAAAATCGCCCAGAAAATGGATCCAGTTTTGTAGGGTTCATAAAACATTGCTAATTTTTATAGTCTTTTCGAATCGGCTAGAACTTTATTCAGCCATGTAAGAAAGGGCTAAAAAATCAAAGGAATTCAGAAAATAAAACCAGAATCTGAGGCATCGAAATATACATGAATAGACTGATTAAACGAATTAATAATTGTAATAGCTACATATTTCATAACATCTGTTCAATGGGATATTGCCGTGAGGTAACGTAACTAGTGTGACAAATAACATGTGTTCGCAATTACCGAGTTTACTATTCTCATGGGAAAAACCTCCTGCCTTTCCGTCTTAGCTAGAGGCAGGCAAGTGAAAGTACTCGGAGGTTTTTTTCACCTTTGCTGGGTGTATTCGTTTCTTGTTTTGCAAAAAAAAGAGGAATGAAGAGTCGTCTAAAAGATGCCGTTGAGGTAAGGCGGGTCTTGCGTCCAGAAAGCTTTGTCTTTCCCTTCGGAAAAAAATACTTCGTGTTTGAATGCTAATTCAAACCTTATTGTAACCTAGAATTCACTTTTTAAGTTTTAAAGTAAATCTAAAAAGACAACCTGTCCCCTTGTCTTTTAGCCCGGGAGTTCCGCAATGTTGCACTGGATAGGTATGTTTCTGAACTACACAATAAACAATGTAGTAGTGCCAAAAATTAAATTCCTGTAATTTTGCTTATAAATTACGTAATTCTTTATTAGCTTGATTTAATATGTACTTCTAACAAACAAGCACGCGATGCAAATCCAGTTAAATTTCCGTAGCGAACAATTAATTTGCTCTGGGAAATAATAAAATATGTTACAAAATGAGTGAATTAAGTTTTAAAATTTTTTAATGCTTATAAATTAAGTAACAACTATGAATAAATAATCATATAACAAAAGACAATATTATGAATTTTTTGTCATCCAGCAAAACTGACCCTGCTACCCATTTAAGATGGCGATTCATATTTCTTTAACTTTTTATTTTAAAACTTGCCTTTTTTATGCATATTTGTTTCGTTTTTCTTTTAAAATTTTGTGGCAGAAGAAAAGAAAAATGTTCGATTTATAATATGAATTACAATGAAGATAAATATAACCAGTTTTCACAGTATTTAATGTTACGAAAGGCAATAAATTTAACTTCCTTGTAATTTATGAAGACTAATCTCTCCCGCCCCCTCCGCATCCTTTAATAAAATTTGAGAGCCGTGTAATAGTGAGAATAACTTCCAAAGCGCATCAAATTACTTCTAAAAAAACCCTCTTTATCAGGCGATCTTTTCGGCTTTCCCGGGATTTAATAAAAAGGATTTAGCAAGAGGGAAAAAATAGTTTTAAAAACAAACATGATACAATAGCTTAACGAATGGAATAAATTTTCGATTCCTGTACCAGCAGTTATGAAGGGCATTTTGTCTTCGAACTTATAATTTAGTGGCTCCTCCATTAAAGAAAATTCCCGGATAAATTGCCTTGAATAGTCGAACACGATATAAATATGAACAAAACACCAAGTTAATTGCCCTCCGGAGGAAAATTAAGTTCCAGCAAGCATAAAAGGCTCGATTCTTTTTTTTTTCCCCGGTCTTTCTGCTCTGCTTTTTTGTTTCCCTCCCTTCATCTCGCCAAGTAATTTAAGTTTTTGTACCCCTCGGAAGGAAAACTTGATATACCCAGGGAGGGGGCGAACGAGAAAGAATTGCCCAGAAAGTGTGTGGTGCGTTTCGTTTCTGTGCCGCGCGCCAGCAGTCTTCTTCTGGCTGCAGCTCCCAGAATCGATGGTCGCGCCCGCTGTTGCCGGCAGTGGTTCTTCTGCCGTGGGTCCTGACGGCTGTGTACCTATCTTTTCCTCTTTATTTCGGACTCTCCGTTCCGGACTGCTGGATACCGGACTTGGTGCCCTGTGCAGGGGGTGCTCCGCAATCCTCTGAGCCCCCCCTTTCAACCTATCCAGTACCAGAACTGCCAATGCTAGATGCTCTCAAACTGCTGTTTGTCCTTACGGGAGCCAGCACTTATTTGGGTGAGTTGTTGATTAACTTTTTGTTTTCATTCTCTTAAAACAAATTAAAGCATTTATGGACATTTCGAAGTGATGTTAATAGTTTTGAGTTAGCGTTAAAATCTTGTCCGCCATAAGCAGTCTTTGTTGGTAGTAGGCGGTAAGAACAATAATTGGGCACATATATTATTAAACTGTTTTAAAATTCTTTTTTAAGAGATTTCTCAGCAACATTTTGCAATGGATGCTATTTTATTACTGAAAAGTAGTATAAGTAAAAGTAGATTTCTATGTAGTTAAGCTAGTAATTTGTGGTTTGGTTGAATGCAAGACTTCTTGCTCAACTTTTTGTTTTTCCTGTCGTCTGAATTAAAAGTAAAATCTAAGGATTATGATGAAACTTAGTAACATATTGATTCCAAGCTTCATAAGTTCTCTACCCCTTTGCCATTTCTTTCCCCTTCTTTTTCGAAGGGAACTGTACCTTTTCCTTACTTCGATATTTTTTTTAACTAATTTCTGTTACTGTTTTACGTTCAGTAAACATTCATGAACACTTGTCGAAGCTTTAGAAAGTGAAGTTTCCTTTAAACTGAATAATAATAAATGAATTTTAACACTATTTAACTTTAAAACTGACAATCTATGATATTATTTTTATTTAAAAGAAGCTAAATATGTGTCTGATTTTTTATATGTCTTTTAATTATTTAAAAATGCTTAGCAGTAAACTTTTAAAATTTCTTTGAGTTATTTAAGTGTTATGTGAAATTATTAAGTAGCACTTTTTTGTCTCTTTGTTTATTGTTGTGTACTTGTTTGTTAAAGTCTGCTATGTCGATCTGTTCTAATTTTATTAGTAATTTTTTTTTTTTATTTGTGTGTAAGATTATACTTTCATCTTACGGTTTTATCATTGCGTCCTTTATTATTTGTATACGTAAGCTCTAAGTAAACGTAAAAAATATCTAATGAATTAATTTTGTGGGAAATAAGCACGATAAAATTAATTAATTAAAATTTTAAGGCAATTTATAACTTTACGAGGAAATTGTTGTAAAGAAAATGTTAAGAAATCGCTGGACGGCTACAACTCGTTAATAAAACGCATGGTAGTGAGTTTATGATACTGGATTAGGAGAATAATTTTATTTTTCCTCGAGTAAAATGTGTTAATTTTTATTCTGTTTAGGTTTGTTTCGTCCCGACTTAATTGTATTTTATTTTTTCCTTAAGGTATTTTATTGTTCCCCCTACCGAATTTTAATCTTTTGATCGATCTGTTTGAATCGTAGCATCATCTGGAATAATTTTCCCCACTTTTTTTTAAATGAAATATGTCGTGATTAAAATAAATAATTATGATTATCGTAGTTTTAATGATCTTTGAAAAAAAAATGATATCTGTTCCCGAAATTTGATGAAGAAATAGACAATAGACGAAGAAATTACACTGTTATCATTATGAAAGGAGCAAAATTAAAAAACACCAGCCTTTTATCCGGTGAAAAGCAGGAAAACATGTTGGCTTAGCTAGCTTACTTATTTATTTGTATAACTAACTATTACTTATTTGTATAACTTATTTATTTATTTGTATTTATATACATACGCATATAATTTATGTATGTGATGAAGCAAACTCAGATATAATAATGTAGAAACATTAATGTCGTAGATGCGGAAATATTGCATTCCGTAGATATTGATTCGTAATGAAGAAATCTCGGCAGCAGACGCAGATTAATATTCATCTCTTATTTTCAAAAACATGTTGCGGCCACAAACAACCTGGCACTCTTAATTCGTCGCTACTTCAAAAAGTTTATATTTTTAATAGCTTTGCAGTAAGAAGAGAAGCAGCAAGCAGCAATCTATTTAAGCCGACGTGCAGAAAGCAAATAACTTGTGTTCAGGCTGAAATTTTAATTTAGAATGAATTAATTTCCGTTTTCGACGCATTTGATTAGTTAATAATGCTGTAAAATTATTACTGACTGTTTGAATTTTAGTTCTATTTATGTCATTCTGAGAGTTTTTGCAATAATCGCGTTATCCGGCGTTCTCATCATTGTGTCACCATTCAAGTCTGGTTATGTCGGATAATCGGAAGTGAATTAGGATGTTGGTATATTTTTTATTCTTCAGCTTACCGACACTTGCAATTTTTAGTTGAAACTGGGAAGTTATTTTTTGTATTGAAATTTTGTTGCATGCGTCAAGTGTGCGGTATAATATTATTAAAACCAAACGATCGAGCATCGAAATACAGCGTTAGAAATTACTTTTTATAATTAAAATAACACTTAAAGTATTCACATAAATGACGGGCTGCATGTGTATGGAAATAAATATTGTTCAGATAGATCTGTTAAGGGATAAAATTTTAAGTTATTAAAAATTGAATTTCTTAGTTTGTTCAGCATTTACGAATTGATGAAATTTCAAAAATAAAAGGAATTTGGGAAGTCTTTGCTAAGAATATTTCTGACGTTTGTGACGTAGGCAAAGCTGTTATATGTCAGAAATTATCTCAGATCCATCCCCCCTTTTTTAAAACTAGTTGCATG
>KK112333.1:110778-121848 GCA_000611955.2 Stegodyphus mimosarum
GCGTATTCGAGGTGCGTTTTTTTTTATTATTATTATTATTTATATTATTATTCTAGTTCACGTGCTACTTCGCGTCTGTTGTTTGTATTTTGCTGGTAAACAATATTTGATTGAATTATGCAGGAATTGGCAAACAGCAGAAAATCTAAATTTAAGGGATGGCTTGGACGTCAGCCGTATCTTTCCAAATTCCAGTGCGAACGTAATAACGGAATTTATCTTGGCTACAGGATTATTATCTTAATCATGAGTAACGTTCCAGCTTAGAGTCGCTGGTAACAAGCTTGACAAATATTTGCATAACCGAGTATTAAAATGTATAAAGCTGATGTCATTTGAAAAGAATAATAAACAATCCGCAGTATGACTTTTATAGTTTTCTGCTTTGTTATAAAACAGTTATCTTCGGAAATGTAGTGAATTATTATCCGTCCTCATAAGCTGCTGTTCGTATGGATGATGCTTCGCGGATTTACCGTCATTGCGCAAACTTCATTTACTGGATGGATGTAGAGATCTGGTGTGCGCTTACACCTCTTCCATCATTTACTGTTCACCGTTGAAGTTAATTCAGCGCGAGATGGGGCAGGATGATGAGGCAGGATTAATATTCAAAAACTAAGCGGCTGGCGAAGCAAAGAGATGATGGTTCATCTCAGGCCGAAACTAAACTTATTTGTAGGCCGTAAGTTAAGCACGTTTTATAGCGTGTATTCGAGAAAAGAGTAATGCAGCACATTTGAGCCTGTTTTATTAAGCTTTCTGAAAATTGGCAACAGTCGTAGTTTTATGTATTCTGTCAACATATTGATTTCGTTTTAGCCACTTAGAATGTGTACTTAATCTTTTCATGTTTTGTAATCGAACATTTCACTCACGCAGGTATTATCATATGATCAGATAAAATCAGTCATTTGCCATGTTCTCTGCCTGGCAAATTTCCAGTTCGGAGAGACGTTGCCGCTCGATAAGACGTCAAATCGTTAATTTATTAAGTAGCATCATTAACACCATTAATCAATGATTAATTAACATTAATTAATTTTTTTGTTAATTGACTAAGTATTATAATTAATTCCATAACTTTAAAAATCTGTCACCTTTGTTGACCATTTGAGGGATTTAAAAGCTTTAATTTTATAAAATACTTTAAATATTTTGCATAATTATTTGATAATTTTTTATGAATATTTCGAGTATTGCTGTGTTTAAAAAAAGATATTTCTTAATCTGTGTTACTAATGTATACAACAAAATTATTCAGTTTTATTCCTCTCTATCTTAACCTCATGAAAACTATTCGACTTTAAATGTTGACTTATTTGCAAGCATAAAAATTGTCTGCTCTCAAATTGAGAAAAGAAAAAGGAGAGGGGGGAAGTATCTCTATTGATGCAGTGTTCTTAAATTGATTTAACAACAGCCAGGTCTGCCCAACACAAAAAGAAACTTTTAAATAAAATTCAGTAATTTAATTTCGATTTCGTTTTATTGGAGGAAACATTTTGCGAAGATGCCTTCAGATAAACCCGCCAACAAAATCCTCGCCTTCTTTTCGAGGAAAGAAAAAAAGAGAAAAGTACATAGCAATAACCATAAAATATAGGAATAAATGAGCATTGCTTTCCAGGAATAAATCCTAAATATCAATACGTATGAAATAAGAAGGGAAGGCCACTATAGAAAATGATGGTGTCACAAAATCGAAGGAGGTTTGAATGTAATAAAAAAATAACCGTTTTCTCAAAGAAAAAGGAGGAGATAAGATTAGATTACATAGGATGTATGCGTAGGAACGGAATATCGCTTAGCAATGCAAACTGGAATTGCAACGTACGATATTAATATAATAATAATAAAAACATTTGGACGGGTTCAAATTTTTATTAACCAAAAAGACTCGTTTAAAGTTTAGACCCACGTGGAATAGCGAAAATTTCTATAGGATATTACATCAATCTGAATTTAGACTAACATGAGAAAGTTATTTAAAAAGTGGAAATATAAATAATGTTTTAATTTGATTTATCATGAATTAAATGTATTTTTATTTAAATCTATCAGATTAAAAAAGCATTCCCCCCTCCTTAAAAATTGCTTGTATTGCTTTTAAACTGCTTAGTGGGCTAATTAGTTACAGTTAAATTTGAAAGATATATTATAAATAACTTTCATTTTGCTGAATAGCAACGGATTCGAATGAAAAGTGAAGCAACACCAAACCGTGTTTTGAGACAAATAGCCCCTTGTGGGCATAAGCAGTTCCCGTTTTACAGAGGTTATATTGCCCGGGCGTTGAAATGAAAATTTACTTTATTATTGAACAGTGAAAAAATGTCTATCACGTACCGTAGGTATTTTAAATAAATAAATAAAACTATTTGCAGGCAATGTAGAAGAGGAGAAAATTTATTCTTTAATTCATACATAATTTAATTTCTTTCTTTCTAGTGAAGTTTATTCTTGCGGTATTTTCCGTATGTAATCGAAATACGGATAGATTGTTAATATTCTTTTGCTATTAATTATAATACTTATTTTTTAATTGTCTACCGATTAACCATAATTTTGAGTTAACTGCCTACGTCCCCTTGTATCTTAGTAAATGGAGAGTTGGCAGTATTTATCTTATTTGAAATAAATTTAACATACTCATTGCCATTCTATCAAGACGAAAGTTACGGCCTAAATGCCAGAAAGAAAAAAATATTTGCCTGGAACTGATTTTTATATATTGAAAAATGAATCAGGCGTATTTGCATTTTAAGGAACCCGAATAAAACAACGTCGGCTATTAAAATTTTTCATTTAAGGAATTTTATTTCATCATAACAATATATATATAAATAAATATATAAATTTATATAAGTTTTTTATATAAATATAAATAAAAAATATAAATTTTTTATAATTTTACTAACATAAAATTTAATTTTCATAGTGTTCATTTGAAGATAAAAAATATTTTGATATAGGTGCCAAGAGAAGTATTCTTATAGTTAAAAAGGTTAGTTGTTGCTTTTATAGTTTTTATAGTTAGAATTATAATCTTTGAAAAAACGTCTCGTGAAAAATGAATAAATAAACAACGGAATTAAAATAATACTTATATTTGACGATATAAACATCTTTTACTAATTAAAGCTGCGCTGTAAATATTCATACAAAATGGTCAGTTAGTATATTATAAATAAAAGTTATTTTCATTTACACTAAATAGCTAATGAATAAAATTTAATGAAATATTCAGATTACCAAGAAATGCGCTTGAGGTTAATGACGAAGATAAAAGTCTCAACCTATTACCAATGGCAGTACTCAGGAGGGAAGGGAGGAAGTTGCCTAAAAGATAAATTAAAAATATTGTATTTCGTGTAAAGACAACACGCTGCAATTCGTGTGAATGGTAATTGTATTAACTTAATGATTAAGTACTTTATAAAGCAAAGGCAGTCTGATTAATACTATTTTTTTATAAAAAGTGGAAAGGAGAGTTAAAAGATAATTCACAAAGTTACTCTTGATGTTGTAAAAACAAAAACAAAAAATTCAGCGCACATTCAAAGAAATTAGTTTTTGTTTTTCCATTTCGAAATCTTCGGAAAAAAGTTAGGAATATTTTCAAGAACAAATCGATGCCATTAGTTATGGATTATTCTTAATCACCTTAAGGGAGGGAAACTCATGTTAAACTCTTAAACTTACGTTTAAAGAAATAAGTAAGTAAAAAGAAAGCTATAATTTTAAACATCATGGCATACAAGGATAAATAATTCAAAATTAAAGCTCGGGCATATCGAATTTCACTGTACTTAAAAAAGGATTACTAATGAAAAGAAAAATAAATCTGAACAAGCTGCATCGATTACCGTTTTAGATATAATGCGCTTAGTATTCAAAAATTTTCCCACCATTTAGTCGTTTTATTTCTCAGATGGAAATGCTCTTATGCATTGAGAAATGAAACATGGAAGTTTCAACGCTTTGTCAAAATTCCGATAGCGTTTTGGAATACTTATACAGCTGGCTTGACTGCCCGGTCACTATTTAGACAAGAAAAGCAACTTAACAGTGGTCAGTCATCGCGATTGTAACCTCTGCATTCTCTTATCGCGTTTATATGCATACTTTTGGCATTTTTTTATTAATCGAAAATTAAAGTGTGAAATATATCGAATAAATTAATTGAAAATTAAAGTGTGAAATATATCCAATTTTTTTAAAGACAGACATTAAATGTTAAAGGGTACAATCATGATTTTCCAAATAAAATTTAATATTTTAAAATGAATACTTCTGAATTATTCCCAATTGTTAATAGTGAACGGCATGAAAGTAGTCTTATGTTGCCAAGTGTTAGAGTGGTCAAAATTGAAAACAAACAACAAATAAGTAAAATGAT
Organism: Stegodyphus mimosarum; assembly: GCA_000611955.2. Classification (NCBI taxonomy): domain Eukaryota; kingdom Metazoa; phylum Arthropoda; class Arachnida; order Araneae; family Eresidae; genus Stegodyphus; species Stegodyphus mimosarum. Next base: position 115,181 of record KK112333.1, read on the forward strand.
AAGATAATTAAAAAGTTTAAAAAATTCATCTTGTAAACTGAACATGAAAGTTTCAGTTTCTTGAAGAGAAGTTTATCAATAAAAATTGTTTTAAAAAAATCATGCCTAAACTGAAAATCTGTTGTCGAGAACACATGAAATTAAGTATTTACTGATGGGTAAATATAAAATTGGCGTCACACACTTCTCGGGGAAGGGGGTATCGTTTGTTTCTACAATTATTTTTTAATGTAGATTAATATGAAAAAAAGTACCAAAGTATTGAAAATATATTATCTTTATAAATATTTTTTAAAAATATGCGTCTATATGTAGAGTGAGGGGGGTATTGTATTTTAGACAGGGCTCAGTTATTAGAAGCTGATGTAATGCAGGCCTGTGAAAGGTTGTTAAGAACGATAGTAAATAAAACAATAAATAATGAATAATTAAAATTAAGTAAAATGGAAATAAATACGAATGTTAATGTTCAAGCAAAGTTAAAATATTATTATTAAAATAATCATTAGCAAATAAAGAATAAAATGAAGCATTTTAATAATGAAGTAATTAAAGTTTTAAATCAAGTAATGAAACAGATGCAAAGGGAGTAACTTAATAACACACTTAGAAAAGTGTTACACAGATTAAATGAAATAATGCAATAAATGAAAGGCGAATAAATTAATTGTAGCCAGACTTGGTACCAATCTTAAAAGTAAAATAAGTATTTTGAGTAGTTTTCTTCACCGTCAGATGAAATTGCATTGCTATTTTGGCTTCTAATCCATGTAAATTAAGGCTTAGACGAGGGTGTTCCGTAAGAGTTCTTTATGGTATAGCATTTCGTCATGAGGCTCTTTCTCTGTTCTAATGAAAACTGATGGTTTGTTTAGTTATGGTAAATACTCGACGGATAACTACCTAAGAGGAAGATGCCTTCGTGGAGGACTTTCTAAGGCAAATTCGCTCTCTATACATGGGGAAAACCACGAAAACGCACATGCAGCCAGCCCGTTTCCCGGGATTCATACCTCACAGCGAAATATCAGTGCTCAGCTACCTTATCGCATGGCTGCTTGTGGGCCCTAAGAAAAATGAAGCAATTCAGTATCTAGTAGCCGTATCTGTTTTATTAACTACTAAAGGAAGTGTTGCATTCATAATATATCGCAGATCAGTTGCGCAACAATCTTTCAAAGCTCATCTTATTTGGGGTTTCGGTCTACTCACGATATCGCTCGAAAATTCAGAACTGTCGTAGTTGGGCTCAGTTTAGGTCTTAGTTGTAAATTACATGAATTAGAAATTTTATTAAAGATAAAAGTAACCTTTGAAATAATCAAAAACTGCTTTGAGTTCGTGGATTAGATTTGAAACACAAATTAAAGACGATTTAAGTTCCTGAAATAAAAAGAAATAAGGATTTAGAATTTTTAAAAAGTGCATTGATCGCTCTTGAATCGGTCTTTTGTTATCCAAAGGCATTTCAATTAAGTTTTACAGTTTAAATTAAAAATTTTATATTTTCCTGAATGAAATACTTTGAGACCTGGCGTTTTCCCATCAAGTATAGAAGGTAAAGATCTCACGCTTTGCGCAGTAGTTGCACTTCTAAGATTGCTTGGATGATAAATGCATCGCAATGACTTCTCTAAAGCCGTCAGAAATAAAGGAAAAAACTCTTTTCTAGTTTAGCTCTGAAGAGTTTTTGGTTCAGTACTTACATATTATTGCAATCACCTTAAGGAGAAGCTGCTAAGTTTTCAAAATGCTCCAAAATCTGGCAACCTTTTGCAGCACAATTCTTCAGGCAACCGTGCACAAATAGTTCTTGAACTCTTAACAAGCGACTTTACTATTTTTGTATTTGTTCTTTTTGTAGTACTTTAAGTTCCAACTGTTTTTATAGTATACAAATCGTGATATTCTTTTGCCTGAATTCGCTTGTGGGATTTGGTTGCAATGCAGTTAAATTTCTGCAGGAATGAAATGTGTTGCTAAAAATTTGTTAAAAGTTAGATTTTTTGTGAATCTATTTTTAAATAGATTCCTACAAAATTTACATCAGTAGAAGAGAATAGAACCCTTATGTTAGTAGGGTAATTTAATGGTTTTGGAAATAAATATGTAATAAAATGTAAAATATTTATGTATGTAGTAATTATTTCCGTTATTAAGTCGTCGTGTTTCTTTGGGGGGGGGTGAGTCTAAAAAATCGTCACGTCTGACCTTATTACATGAATATTAGTAAGACAATAATAAACTTAGTATAAAGACTGCTAAAACTTTTCAAACATCAAAATCCACTGTAAATTTCCTAAAAGAAATGGAACAAAAACTGGTATCAAGGCCATACCCTTCACTGATATCCCTACTGAATCTCCTGATGTGTCGCCTATGGATTTTTGTGCTTTCGGACTTTTAAAAACTGCATTATCCAAACGTTGTCCCAAAACCATAACAGGACTCTGGAAAGCTGTTCGGGAGGAATGGGATAGAATACCTCTTTTGACACTTCAAAAGGCATTATTATCCTGGAAATTGCGGTGTCGAAAGATAGTTCAGAATAAGGGATGTCAAATAGAACATTTAAAACAGAAGAATTTTATGTAATTTAGTTTTGTGAATACACTATACATCGTCTAAAATATGTGCGAACAGCCTCTGTATGACTGTCAGCATTTGTATTTTGGAGCATTCTATTATCGCTAAGCCTAGCCAGAAATCTCTATAGAATATTAAAATTTGTCAAATTACTTCTAGAGAAAGCATTTCCCGAAAATTATCCTATTTCGTTTCGCGTTCGTAAATGTGATATTAACTTAACAAATCGGTGTGAAGTGGCGCCAAGTAGCTCTTCCGTGTTTGCCATAATTGCACTCATCTCGCCGACTGCGTTTTAGTTTATTTACTTGTGCAGCAAATATTTGGTTTGTCAGCTTCGCTAGCTTTATCTCGGGTGATGTTAAGGAAAAGCCAGTTCATACTAATATGTGATAAAATAAATAGCTCATAAGTAGTTTTAATAACATAAATAAAAAATACATAAAATCTGAAATGTTTCAGATTTTAAATTACGTCTTAAGGGGCTCTTTTTTAACGTTTTGTGTGTTATCTTTATTTATTAAATATCATGTTCTTCGCACTTAAACCATACAATTCAATTAGACAGCAATATCGCAAAATAATTTTAAAATGAGCGTGTCTGTAGAATTTTCGATAAGCAGTTCCGCGCGCTGGAGATAAAAAGCTCTTTTTTTTCCCCTGTAGAGTGTTTCCATTGCTCGCTTTTAAATCGTTGAGTTTGTTAATCAAAAATTCGTTGAAGTTTTGCAAAGTATGAAATAAAGAATAAAACAAATTCCAAATTTGAGCTTCCAATGCCCATATTAGGTTGGAAACGTACATTATTCAAAATTGGATGGCTCTAGGTACCGTTGTTTTATCACAGTGCGAGAAACATACACACGTTTATGCAGATTTTCATTATTTAATTTATTTAAATATAATACAAAGCTGCAGTATTTGGTTGCAACAGTTTGAAAAGTGATTCAGACTTTTAATATTTCCAATGCAACATCGCAAAACAAAAACAATAGTCCTTCAGGGACAAAGCCCCTTTGGACTAAAAAAAGAAAGGAGGGAAGGGGAAAAGAAAAATCTGATAGATTTCAGATTTTAAATTACGTCCAAAGGGGCGTTTTTTGAACATTTTTTGTGTTACCTTTATTTATTAAATATCATGTTCTTCGCACTTAAACCATAAAATTCAGTTCAAGAACAATATCGCAAAATAATTTTAAAATGAGCATATCTTTAGAATTTCCGATACACAGTCTCACGAGCTGCAAATTAAAATGTTTTTTCTGTCCAACGTTGCCATTGCTCGGTTTTGAAATCCTTGATTTTGTTAATAAAAAATTCTTTGAAGTTTTACAAAATATGAAATCGATAATAATACAAATACGAAATTTGGGCTTCCAGATGTCTATATTCGGGTGGAAACGTTCAGTATTCAAAATTGGATGGCTCTAGTTACCGTTATTTTGTCACAGTGCGAGAAACATACATACATTTATGCAGCTTCCTCATTATTTAATTTCTTTAAATATAATAGAGGGCGATAATATTTGGTGGCAACAATTTGAAAAGTGAAACAACGCTTTTAGTGAATCTACGCAAAATGCCAAAACGAAATGAATACTCCTTCTGGGCAAATTGCCCTTTTGGACTAATAAACAAGAAATTATAAAATAAGTAGTAAAAAATTAAATAAATATTATAAAAATATAAGAAAGTACTATTAAAAATTGTAAATATATATAAATAAAATTTTATTTAAGTATCATGAATAAAAATATCAAAATACAAGATGTACGTCTAAGCTAAAATAGTAATTATAATTTGCAGTAACTCCTTTTGATTATTCCCCCTTTCTGTCCTAAAAATAGTAACATGTCTGTAATGAAGCTATACTGCGTCATTTCAAATAAAATCCTTGCTTCATTATCTGTTCTGTAACGCTATTAACTCATGTACTTACATAACGTTTTAGCCAGTAATAATACTAAAATTTGCAAACTAAAACCTTAATTAGACAATAGGGATAAAGTCAAATCAAAACTAAATTGCTCTTAACTTAATCTTCATTCTTATACATTCTTCTCCCCTTCTTTGTCCTGCCAATATGCATCTACTTACTTCTTTTTCTTGAATTGTATTGTTACAAGGATACGAAAAGGGCACAAACTGTCAAGAACTAACGTGCAATTTGCACCCATTAAGCCGTATATACACTGACTACCAATAAGTATTTGGACATGCAAATGACGATATCTGCGGTCCTAAGGTACGTCACGGACTCCGCCGGTATATATCGTGTAGGACGGCTTTAGTCGCATGCAAGATGCCTCGCAGTTCGGAGCTCTCTGATTTCGAGAAAGGTATAATTATCGGGTATCACAAATGTGGCCGATCCTTAAGGGACATATCTAGCGATCTGAAGTACCCAAAATCGACAGTGGGCTATGTGATTAAGAAGTGGAAGGTGAGCGGTGATTGTCGGAATGTGCCCCGAGTCGGCAGACCAACGAAACTGGGAGATAGAGACTGACGAATGCTGCCCAGAGAAATTCGGAGGAACCGCACCCAACCGATGGCCCTCATCCGCGAGGAGTTTCAACAGGCATCCGGGAGTATTGTTTCAATGAATACCATCCGTAAGGAAACACATCTGCTTGGTTTTCATGGTCGTGCTGCTGCCCATTAGCCTTTGATCACAAAGTCCAAACGTGCTGCTCGATTAATGTGGTGCAAAGCACGTCGAAATTGGACCGTAGATCAGTGGAAACGGATTCTTTGGAATGACGAATCAAGGTTCACCCTTTACCGTTCGGATGGCAGGGTCTGGGTCTAGCGTCTACCTGGAGAACGTCTCCTGCGAGAATGCATTATGCCAACAGTCAAGTTCGGTGGAGGTGGAATTATGGTCTGCGGATGTTTCTCCGGGTATGGGCTGGGACCCTTGGTCCCCATTCATGGTAAGCTCAACTCCGATGCCTACTGCACTATTTTGGATGTCAATGTGCTTCTTACGTTGTGGCAGTTTTACGGGTTGGACCCCTGTTACTTTCAGGACGACAATGACAGTTGTCACGTTTCGACGTTAACCAACTTGGTATGGTGCCAATGGAGTTCATCGAATGGACTGGCCTGCTCAGAGTCCAGACCTGAATCCTATCGAGAACCTTTGGGACGAGTTGCATCGCCGAATTCAGGGGTGCACTACCCGTGCAAAATCGGTGAAGGAACTTCTATGTCTTCTCCAAGCCGAGTGGAAGAAAATACTACTAGCTGTCATACAAAGACTTGTGGAAAGTATGCCTCGGAGGGTCCACGCTGTAATTACCTCTCGTGGAGGCTCTACAAACTATTGATTTTGAATAAAGTTAGTTTTTCTTTTCTATCACAGGTGTCCAAATACTTATTGGTAGTCAGTGTAGTATGTTAAGTTTTTTTAGCCCGAAGGGGCAATTTGCTCAGAAGGGCTATTAATTTCGTTTTGGCATTTTGCGTTGATTCACTGAAAGCGTTGTTTCACTTTTAAAATTGTTGTCACCAAATATTATCTCCCTGTAATTATATTTAAAGAAATTAAGTAATGAAGAAGATGTGTAAATGCATGTATGTTTCTCGCATTGTGAGAAAACAACTGTACCTAGAGCCATCAGATTTCGAATATTGAACGTTTCGACCAGAATTTGGGTATCTTCAAGCCCAAATTTTGAATTTCTTTTATTATCGATTTCATATTTGGAAAACTTTTGATTAGGAATAAAAAAATAATATTAAAAAAATTTTTGATTAGCAAACTCAAGGATTTCAAGGCGAACAATGGCAACGCTGTACAGAAGAAAACATTTTTATCTCCAGCACGTGAGACTGTGTATCGGAAATTCTAAAGATATGCTCAATTTGAAATTATTTTGCGATATTGCTGTTGAACTGAATTTTATGGCTGAAGTGCGAAGAACAAGATATTAATAAATAAAAGTAACACACAAAATGTTTTAAAAAAACGCCCCTTGAACGTAATTTAAAATCTGAAACCTTTTTTTCTTTCTTTCTCCCCCCTTTTTTTTTCTTTCTATCTCTCTCTCTCTCTCTCTTTTTTTTTTTTTTTTTTT
>KK112333.1:121876-138733 GCA_000611955.2 Stegodyphus mimosarum
AAATAGTATGAGACGGCCAGAAGTGCTGCTGCTACATCTATGCACCAACCTCTCTAATAAGGTATCTACGTCATCGATATTCCAGGTATCCAGCATCGACATCTGTCCCTATTATTGTTTGTTAAATTAATAAAGTTTTTACTGATAAAAGACCAAATTCAATCTCATCTTTAGATTCACTATGTTGAGGAGGAAGTTAAATAGAAATTATTATGACGAATTTTAATGAAATTGTAAATGACTTTGCAGTCATAAGTTTTATAAATAAAGTGAAAAACAGAATCTTTTCAATCGCAAGGAAATATTTCGTACATATTGGGATGCATTTCTGGGTATATTCTTCCTTCTTGCTTCTTAATATTCTTGATAATACACCTTCGCTTATTTTCAGACGCGTCGTCTTTTTTATTTTCTTTTTTTCCCCTTTTCTACTTTCCAGTAAAAAATAATCATTTCCGAGAGCTGCTCCTAGCATTTTATTATTATTTCGTCTTAATGAATTCTTTGAATTAATTCTAATGCATTTTCTTTAGAATACCAAACCCGTTAGAATATTCAGGGAAATTTACAATTCGGGATTCTCGGTATTGAACTGTAAAGGAATGTGAAATTGGAAAATTTTTGTCCTGGGCCAGAATATTTGTAGTAGGATAGTATATATATGCACAGAACATGCAGGGTGATGGGTAAAATATGCAGTCTTTAGTTTTTTTAAATGTTGATCCAAGACATGTATTTCTAATAACCTGAATTTTGCAAGATAAGGTAGATGATTTTACTAGAACGCTTTCAGCGCTACGGGGAAGAGATTCTGAAAATAGAAAATTTAAGTTTTTATGTGGTTTCCTCAGATCAAATGTCTTTAAAGACTGAATTACTAATGGGTATACTAGCCACCAATATCTCAAGAACTTTCGAGAGGAATTCTTAGAGTTCAATACCCTTTTATTTATTTATTTATTTAATTTCTGTTATGTTCGATACCCGAGTGAAACTTTAACGTTTTTTCTTTTATCTTATTTTTATTGAGCAATTTTATGTAATTAATTTTTATCTTTATGTATGTGTTTATTTGAGCCATTCGTTTCTGCACAGGATAGTGTTACTTATTGGTCCGTAGTGCTGTCGTGTAATGAGTGGCACAAGATGTGTGTGTAGTAATTTTGGTTATTATTGCCACGGTACTATTGTAGCCATTATCGAGATGGTGTTAGGCGGTTATAATAAATGATGATATTTTTCCGATGTATGAACCAACTCTCTTTTTTAATTATGTTTGTAAGTTTACTATTTTGCGAAATTCTAATTATGAAGAATTATGTGATTGTAAACGTTTAAGGACTTATAAATATTCCCATCGTTTGTTCTTGTGCTGTAGTGGTAGCATGTGTAGCTTGCAAATTGGAAGATTCGATTCGCTTAAAAGAATCAGTTCGATATCCGGCGAAGGCACTGTTGATTTTTGAAGATTTCTGAACATCTATTCGTTCTACAACCTTACAAACTGCGTCACTTAAGATGCTGTGTATTGTTGTACTTACCTTTTACAAATCTCACAATGTCTACTTTTACACAATTCATTTTACTAAGCAAAGTTTTCTTTATTGTTGCAACGATCTATCAGCGGCCGAACGGATAATATCATTGAACACGGGTTATTGGACTTGGTTTGTAATCTCGGCTACATGGGAATTCTCATAATGTTTCTCATGTGTGTAAATATGAGCCAATTTCCTTAAAAGAATCCTCCTTGAGGACATCTTCTTTCTTAAGCGGATAGCCTCGTGAACTGTGCCTTAGTCAATTTATGTAATCTAACATATCTAGATCTTCTAGATATAAGAAAAACTTCCTCCCTATATGTGACTGAGAATTGATCAACTAGGGAAACGGTAACAAAGTTTTCTTAATTTATTTCAGAGGTATTATTAAAATGTAATATTAGCTAATGCAGGTCTTTTCAGACAGTTTCAGTAGCAGCCATTCGCCTTACTGGTGGGGAGCATGGCAATTTAATCTTTTATTTTATTACTTAATCGCTTATATTTTATGACCGTCGTTACAGAAGTTAATTTATCGAAAGTGAAGAGGTTTGAAGTTTGTCAATTTTCTTCTTCATGTGAAAACGGACGTTAAAGTTTTGTTTACATAGCGTGATGGATTTTGCTGTTACTAAGAGTGATTTATGTGGAAGAAAAAGCAACAAAATTTAACTGGTTGTTTAAGGAATAAGTAATAATGTTGGGGAAAACTCGTACTTTATCGTTTGTTTTACAAATTTTGACCAGAATTATTTACAGCTATTTCTTAAAGTATGTTGTCAGTTTCGAACACATTTTGCGTTATCTCTGAAATATTTAAAATGAGAATTTTTTTATTTTCAGTTAAACAGTTTTCAGAAGAATAGAATTTTATAACTTTGTAAGATAACTTCTAAAAGGAAATTTTACCTTGCAATTTTATCATAAGTATGAATTAGGAGGGGGTTCAACCAAACCTCCCGTGCTAAGTTCTAAAATGTAAGCTTTAGAAAAGCTTAGTTTTTTATTTGTACCTACGGCACAAATTCTTAAACCAGGATTTAAACGGACTTTCTCATGTATTACAGAAATGTAAAAATATAAGTATTTAAGTGTAAAAAAAATTACATAAATCCTTCGCTTCTTTTATTAAATAAAATGCCAGCTCGTAAAGCTAAAAATTTGTTGTTAAATCATATTGAGTTCTACTCAATAGCAATGTCGCTTTAAAAAGCTTTGGCTTCGGTTTATACATTCCTTTTCGGGTATGAAATGGCTTAAACAGAAAAGCGTTAAATATATATTATATTGCCTTTTAGATAAAATTAAAGTGATCAATATTTTATATTATTATAAAATTTTGTCATTATCGTTTGGGGTTATTTTTAAGATATTATGTGCTAAATACTATATAGAGTCTTAATTTAATGCTGGAATCAATAAGTAGTTTTAAATACTTACTTGTTACTTATTACACTTGCAGTATAAAGTAAAGCTTTTCGCGGTACATTGTCAAAAAGTCTAGGTAGTATGACTTGGATGAAATTAATTTTTTTACATTGCTGAGCAGTGCAATTTTATTCTAGGCGGAAACTAAAATTAAAATCTTAGACCTCGTCTGTTAGTCAGATTTTTTGGTTTTAATTTGTTGCAAAAAAACCTCTAAAGGTATAATTTTTTGTTTTTTGTGTGTGTGTTGTTAATAATAATATTATTAAATACGACAATTTTCGGCGTTCCAATATGACGGTGCGTAAATCGGCTCCAAATTTAATTCAATCAATAATAATTAAATTGAAGTGTAGTGGAAGTATACGTCTTCTTTTACCGCGCAGTGTCTAGAAAGTTTGATATAAAAGGAAAACTTATTCCAGCACGAAATAGGGGAAGGCAGGGGGTGAAGAGGCTGCGGATGTATAAGTATTGTTTACATAGCGTAAATTAAAATGATTAAATGACAGACTAAACGAGAATTTGAAGATGTTTTAAAGTAGTGGATTTACAAAAAAATTGACAATATGTGTGCATCGACTTGTGCATGCTGTTAAAAGAAAAAGATTAACGCCCTCCCCACCCACTTTCCCCCACCCCCAGAATACTTTTTATCATCCTGCCTTTATGATGTTCCGTCAAGCCGAGACCAGCGTTTATTTATATTCTTTCATAAAATCTTCGTAAAATATTTTTTTTTCTGTTTTATAAATTATATTCTTTTATTTACTATTTTATCTAGAACGATGAATACATGTTTAATCACGTTTTTCCGATATAGTCCTTATCTTAAATAAGTAAGTAAATATAAATTGAAAGTCACTGTAATTGTTTTACACCCGTTGTATTTATCGATTACACTTTTAGAGAATTGGTTTTGGACCTGAAATTTACGTCCTCAAACTACAGTACATTGCATTCCTAGTAACCGCTGTTGCACATATTTTACTTTTATAGAAATAGTGAAAATGTGCTCGGCTATATGAGAAAATCTTCAGTATGAGATTTGATGTTAGAAGAGCTGAAATATAGCATAAAGCTAGGAAAAATTATGTCTTAATAAATAAATAAACGAGAAAGATGTGTATTAAAGTGGCAGCTTTAGCCAGTTTTCTGGGGACTTTGAGAAAAGCATCCGCTTCCGCGGAAATGGATGCCTTTCAAAACTCTTGGACGAGCCGCTGGAACTTCCGTAAATTGGAAGACGGTTAATCACCATAAAACTGACGCCTAATGGTCGGCTATCGATCCTCCCCCCTTTCAACAACAAGTAGTAGCTCTCTCTTTTCGCAAGGAGGGGGGTCTATACTTCAAGACTACGATTGACGTATTCCACAGCCCGTTCGTCTTATTTCATGAGGGCCGTCGCTTTTCAGAACGATAGGGCGCCTTTTATTTTAGAATTCTTCCGGCCAATCGCTATAGGGGGAGTGAAGTTGGTGGTGAGAGTTTTGATTTGATAAATGCGCCGACGGCTTGAAATATTTCCCAGCCGATCTAGTTTAATTATTCAGCACCTTTTCGCTTGTCATCGAAATCACCTTACTCGCAGATCACGAGCGTCAGTTTTGATGGCGCTGTTGTTGTTCTTGCTGCTGTTGATGTTTGTTAGAGTTATTGCTTTCGGCTGTGCGAGGTGATTATTAAAATGCTTTAAATTTCCAGGCGGGGTGTAGCAGAAGAGGTCGGTTATGTTTTTACCCGCTTCTACGCGGGTCGAAATGTTTCAGTTCGGGATGTGTGTTGTGTGAAGTGTTTCAGTTGTAAAGCTGAAAAATCGCAGTGCGGAAGTTACATTGTTTCTGCTTTCCATTCCGTTAACGTACTAAATGATTTCAGTGCTGCTATCTTCTTATCTTATTCCCTGCGTGCTTTGTGGAAGGCCTGTGTGTGTGTTTTTATTGATTTTCTCAGGAATTATTGACTTCTATGTCTGACTTGAAAATTCAGTCAGAATTTAGGAAGCACCAAAAGACTAGAAAACGAATAAGAATTTTCTTTTCAACCCCCATCCTTAACTATATGAACTAATGCTTACCCTAATGTTTCTTTATTGACGAGGACAGCAGTTCTGCAGTTATATAAATTATCGGTAAATTTTATCGCTTGCCGTTGTTGTTATCTTTGAATACTAATTTTGTATACTCTCTCAATTTCTTACATAACTATGTTGCTTAAGTTTTAAAGAAAAACGCTTCATAGTTCAATTGAAATTCGAGTGAAGAACGCCCCACTTTTTAACCCTTTTTTGTTTCGGTATTTGAATAAGGAAGGCTAGAGTAAGACAAAATAATGCCAGGTCTGTATCTGCGAGGAAGGCATATCTTTGTGGAGGGCTTTTTAGTAAAATCTTGTGTGTATGTAAGTTACACATAATGAAAAGCACGAAATTTTGTGCAGCCAGCAGCTTTACTGAGTTTTGAAACTGGATTCCATTGCCAATATACAGTAGTCTTTCCATTCGGCAACTCGTGAGCACATTTTTGGGCAAATGCAACGTTTAAATTCCACACAAAATGCGTAACTATGACCAGTTAGTTGCTTGAAATAAGAAGCTGCTTAAAGAGTTTATTAAAGTTGTTTTAAAAATATTGCATAGTTACTGAAATCCCTAATGGCTATTTTAGCTTGTGCGTAAAGCAGTGGCGTAGCTAGGGTGGAGCAAGGTTGGACATCTGTCTCCGGGCGCAGCATTCAGGGGGCGCCAAATTGATGTTATGAAATTTTAGAATGAAATGTTTTCCATACTTGGCATACAGAAAGGCGCACGAAATTTTCAGCTGTCCCCGGGCGCTGAAAACCTTAGCTACGGCTCTGACGTAAAGAATCTTATCCCATGTTTTGTTAAACAGCTGCCATTGTTAACGAAATTTTAATGAAAGCTGTTTTAGTTTCACGATCTTACTCGAAAAATTCTTTTCTGCCCTTCTTTTCTCCCGCTGCCCCTTTTTTCAAAGAATTGTGCACATATTTGTAAAGCGACAAAATTTGTGCCAGTTTGTATATTTAAATTTTTTAATAAGTTTTTAAAGCTCATGCTTAATTTTAAAGTGATCGCAACGTTTAGAAAAAAGTTTTACTGTAGTCTGCAAAAATATTTCATCTGTGCAGTTACATTCGCTCATTTTGGCGCCTGTTTAAGAAAGAATGAGCTTTAAAAATAATCACAATCGGTACTTTTTTGCCGTATGCTAGCTCAGTTGCCGTGACGATGCCTTCAGCGGTCGCATTAGATATTTTTACCTCTCTTTGAATAATAATATACAGAGTTCCACCAACTAGTAGCTAAGCTTAGATCTGAAAGAAATTGCTGCACCTATGTTTTTATTAGATTATCCCGGTTTCTTAAGAAAGGTAAAACAGGGTCAAATTCAGTCTCTCCCCCCCCCCCCTAGCAAATTCCGTTATTCCATACGTAAAAGTTTATTCTGGTATTTCAGTGCGAAGAAAAATTTATAGTTAGCTTTGACATTTGAAACGACTTTAATGGAATTGCGCTTTTACATATTTATAATACTACACTATCATTAATAGTGCCAATTTCATGAGAGTGAAAAATTATATTTTTGAAACGCACCCCCCCCCTAAAAAATAAAACCGCCGAAAAAAAATCGTAGAATAAAAGTCACATAGAAAACCAATACCTATCTAAATATTTTGACAGTATAGTGTGGTAATGCAGAAAAGTTACACTGCTGAAATCACTTAATCGTGTGTATGCTATAATTAAAAGGCTTTTTGTTTTGCCAAAAGGTAGCTGGACACTGTCTTTATGACATTTCATACACTGTTTACATTTCAAAATCAAGGTACTCAAAAATTGCAGAAAGAAACAAAGACAGTTTAAAACTCAACTGAGAGAAAGTATTTTTATTATATTTTTTAAAAAACGCAATTTTAAATTATTATATATATCACTGTATTTATTGAAACATTGTCATGAAATTCACAAACCTCGGAATCAAAATATTTTTAGGCAAATAGATCTGAAAATTCCAAAATGTTTATATATCGCCAACTTGGCGATGTTGTAATAAAAATTTTATTTTCGAAAAGGCAAAGAACTTCGTTTAAATGTAATAAAGAGGGCGAATTCTAGCGGTAACTCGATTGCCATACCATTTAAGTACCCATCTGGCAGCAAATTGCAAGATTAGCACAGTCTTTTGGCGCCTTTGCAGAAAACTGCAAAATGAATTTCGCAGACGTATGGTAAAACTAGAATATTTTTTGTAAAAGTCACGAAGTTGTAAAGTTGGCAGATATTTATTATGTGTTTATCATTATTAATCAATATCACGTTTATTTCTTTGTTATTTATTGGTCCTAATTAACCATAATGGTGTGTATATTAATATTAATCCCAGCAGCTATCATATGTTTATCGCACTTTCGTGGCTTGTATATTTATCACACATCATTTATATAGAAGGTACATTCATATCAATTCAGGGTTATGCTACGTACGTCATCATTTATATCAATACGTGGTTACGATATCATATATTAGTTATCACTATGCTATATACGGCAAGTATTAGCATTGTGCGAAGCATAAGATCTGTAATTACACGAGGCTTCGTTGCTTTCTAAATGCTGCCTCTCGGTAAATCATAAGGCACTAAACCTACGCCCTCCCTTTCCAAAAAAGTACGGAGGCGTAAGTACTTAACAGTCTAAGCGATTGAAAAGGAGTGAACACGCTTTTTATCGTATTATATAATCATAAGGTTAGTTAGATGATGTAATTTTTTAATTATTGTATTTGTATATAAAGTACAATATAAATGATATAAAATAGATCCAACTGTTAATTGTTATAAACATTTGCAACATTATTTTAATTATTTTAAAACGTGTTTGTGACTCTGCGTTTTAACATTACGTATAACAGAGTGTTTTTTTTTAAGAACTTTATAGTGTTTTATGTTTTTTCATGAAAAAAATTTTTTTAAACTTTTTGAAATTTTGAAATGTAAACTCCATGTATATTATGTCGTATTATGCTTACATTATTCATATCATGTGAAACGTATTATTAAACGTATTATACAAGCTAACGTTTGAAATTCCGATAAAATACACGTCACACGAAAGAGGTCCTCGAATTTGTAAATAACTGCTTGATTTAGACTGAAAAACTTCTGCGTAATCGATGAAATATTTTCGTAAATCGTGGTAACTAATTCTTTAAAAAGCTTAAAAACTCCCGTAACTTTTCCCAGCCGCTGCCAAAAGGGGTATATTTTTTCGAATAGAGGATATCTTCGGAAATAAATGGTAGATTTCTTTTTGATATATTTTATGGGAAATCTGGATGCATTTCTAAGGGAATTGCTTCAAAAAATATCTGGTGGATATTTTTGAATTTGGTTGAATATTGTGGGATGTGGGGAGTTTCGTCTGTTGACGTCTTTTCTCGTATTCCTTGGTATTTTGTTTTGTCTGTTCTCTGTTATTTTACATTTTCTATTTATAATGTGTAAATATTTTTAATTCGAAATTGTTAATTGTAAATACTATGTATCTTTTTTATGAGATATAGTGGCCAAGGCGGTATAATGGTTAGACGGTACTGTAGTACCGAAGGGCCTGGGTTCGAATCCCAGAGAAGACATGGATGTTTGTAAATGTACAGTCTCCGTGAGGCATGGAGGCACTCTAAATTTGCGGCCAGCCGAAAGTCCTTTCGTGTAGTTTCGTGGAACGGGAGAAGGGTGGGAGACCCCTGCCCCCCCGGGGGTAGTTTTCCGTCAAAATTGGGGTGAAAAATAGAAGTCCAACCTCTCTTTGGAGTAGGCTCTGGCAACCATTCTTCCATGTAATATGGAGACGACAACAACAAATGTTTACAAAATACATACCCTACTTAGTGACTATCAGTAGCGTTTCAAATGGACAATGTAGCAGATTCGAGTCAATAAAAACCCTCTATATTAGACTCTGGTTTTAAATATCGGTGAACGGGCTAGCTGATTTTGTGTTTTCGTGCTTTTTACCGTGTGTCTTAAGCCAGTTTCTAGTAAGCAATTCTGGTTTGTTTTATTATATACAGTTAAGCAACTCTTCATTCAGTCCGAAGAAGACACTAGGTGCAAATCGGCTCTAATTTCATCTCAATTACGAGAGCTCCGAGAAAGACTCTTGAGTTCCCTTTTGAACGTCACACCATGCGTTCTTATTATACGCTATGGACATTTTGTTAAAGCTTTCGTTTTTTGCCTCTTGTCTAGCTTGTCGTTATTTTTTTTTATTTTTAATAATTATTATTACTATCATTAACTTGCTTGTTTGTCTGAATATGACAGAGATTATATGGAAGATCTGCCTGGGGGAGATGCGTCCGTTTAGTATTTTTGAGGAAACTGGCTCTTATTCACGTTACACATGGGGAAGTTATCATGTTATAGAAGAGCATACTGAAAGTAATGCTGAAGAGAAACATATATAATATTTACGTTTAAATGTTTAAATGTGATATTTAAAAGTTCTGCAAAAATTTATAGTTTAAGAGGACTGATCGCCCTGCCTAATGGGAATGCTTTCGTATAGCATTTTCTAAAGTAAGTTGGCTGGTATTCACTTTGTACATGGAGAAAACTACGAAAACTCAAATTCAACTAATCCATTGGTCCGATTCGAATCCGGGTTGAAATAACAGGGTCGGCTGCTTGCGGGCTATTCAAAAAGTTAATCCACCAGAAACGAGATGCAAAGAGTAATTAAACAGATTTGTTGATAGGATACAAGCCAGGCTCATCCCCC
The DNA here is from genome assembly GCA_000611955.2 of Stegodyphus mimosarum. Classification (NCBI taxonomy): domain Eukaryota; kingdom Metazoa; phylum Arthropoda; class Arachnida; order Araneae; family Eresidae; genus Stegodyphus; species Stegodyphus mimosarum. Next base: position 131,653 of record KK112333.1, read on the forward strand.
CTTTTTTTTTCTTAAGTAGAATAAAAAGTTTATTATTTTTGTACTTGTAAGCATTTTTTACCACGTATTATTTATTATATTTTAAAGAGCACCATTCACTGGGGAAATAAAATTCTATCACTAGTTTAAAAAAAAAAACACCTCGACTGGTTAACAAAAATTATTGTAATTTCAAGTTTTAATTGCTTATCATTATTATGTATAAAGCGACATATTTATCATCTGTGCAATATACCGGTATTCAGTCAGCCTTTCTTATTAAGATTTTTTCGAAAATAGTTTTTTTTACTTCTGTTTCTTGGTACTGTTCCCCAAAGTACTCCAGGAAATGCAAAAGCAGCTGAAATTCTGATGGATGAAGATTACCTTAGAAGGTTTTTTGAGTTCATTTTTCGAATGCAGTCAAATAAATGTACGGCTTTCAATCTTCGTGTAGTCAAGAAAAATATGCCTTTTTAACAAATCTCTGAAAATGAAATTGTTTTCTAATTTTGGATTTATATTATTCCGAACTTTTTCATGATATCGTGCTGTCAAATCTTTATTAAGCGTTTAATAATGTGGTAGTAAAGGATTTTCCCCCCTATACATTCTGTTTTTCGATAGGGTGGGGGAGTCCTGCTGCTGATAGAAGATAACTGTTTCTAATGCAATTCAAATATGTTGGCAGAGAAAGTAGCATTTTCTTGATGTTTTCTAATTTGTCGAAATTATTTTAATAGATTTTCTGTAAATATGTACTACTCGTATTAATGAAGTACGGAATTTTTAAAAAAAATATAAGCCTATTTTGTTTTAGAAATTTAGAATAAGAAAATTACTTCTATATAACATAGGTTTAACTTATTTTCCTCGAAATCCATCTTTCTTTTCCGTCAATTCCCTCCCCCCAATGCGTGTATGAGTTAAATATCCGTTTACGTTTTCAGAACAAAAATGCATTAATATATAGTTTTTATTCAATTAATTTACGTGTAATTTATTTGTTTATTTGGAAGTTTGGTTTCGCGTGAAGCATCGATTTCTAGAGGATCACGTCTGAGATCTCAACACGCATTCGAAGTCGTTTTGAATTTAATCAAATTAGGGCTCTTATCATTAAGAATGAATTCAGCTGGTTGTTTATTTGTGACAGTTTGCGAACGATAAATCCTTATAATTTGGCTATGTGATTTGCAAGTAGGTTAAATACATTTATCCTTGTATCAAAATAGTTCAAAATTTTGCATTTCTATCAATTTAAAAATACCCGTAAAATGTGTTAAATTTTAGAAAATTTCAATATATGGAATTTTATTCTCCAGTGAACTTTATGAGAATGTTGGTAAATTTTTAGGCGGGGGCAACCACAAAATAGATTTGTGATGAATAAATTTAATTAATTCAATTTCATATGTAATTAATTCAGTTATTAAGCGTATTTTTTCCCATTTTGTAAATACGACCAGGCAGAAGTACTAAGTGTCAGTGTTTATTTTCTTATTGTGTAAATTAGGCGATAAAAATTCGATAATTCCCGATCCAGTGGCGTGACTCACCTAATAACTTTGCACTCTTCTCCGTCATTCCCGCCAAAATAGTGCTACTGAGTATCATTGAGTGACACTCGGTAACACTTAATAGTTGCTTTTTTATCATTTTTAGTTAGTCCTTTGTATATATTTGCTTTCTTTATTTAAAATGTTTAAAAAATTGATAAGAAAATATTGAGAAAGTAATAATAAAACGGAAATGCATGTGCCTGACGGTCCACCGAAAGCGTGGGTGTAGTAAAGGTAAAACTATTGTAATGGAGGTTAATTTGGTTACGCAAAGCTTGCGATGATTATCTGCCTAAGAGAAGGAAGCCTGCGTGGAGGATTTTCTTTGGAAACTGGCTGGTATCTGCATTACACATGGCGAAAATAACAAAAACGTCCTTGATTTATTGAGAAGGTACAAACGAAATTACTAAATGCATTACTACACGAAATTGTGTATGAAATTGTACTATCTCTTGTGTAATATAACATGAAATGCCTCAAGATTGAAAGAATGGGTTACATGGGCAAGTCTATTTAACATTGAGGTAAATGGCTATCTCGCTAAATTGGCGATGGCTTAACCAATTAATTTGTGTCTCTAGTCGCGCAAAATCGCCAAAGTTGGCGAACATTTGGCGACATTTGGATACGGTTACTGTATAACTGTAATTGGCCCCTATATGTAACTGTATCCGTATCCTATCCTTTTATGTAACTTTAACCGTATATATCTTTCAGTCATTTCGAGAGATTTTTCACCAACTGGAGGGGAATTGTGTAAGATAGGAGAGAACATCAGTTCTCATTTTTTTCTGTTTGGAGTAGACAACGGAATATTGAAATATCTTAGTGCGAGCTTCGCTTTTTAGATGCTCTTTTCACTGCGTTATGTTTAAAGACCTTAGAAGTTTGAATGGTAACCACTCGTAATTGCTGTCACAAATCATTAACGGGGGGGGATGCTTAGTAACAAGAAGAAGAAAGAAAAGTTAATAACATTTGTGATAATAATATCGTAATGTTTTCTAGTTATTTTTATTCACGACAATACATAATTTAAAAATACTTAATTCGGAATCTACAAGCATTGTAGAATAAGAAACTGTTTTAAATGTTATTTGAATGTAACAAAACCGCTAGAAATATCTGTCTAAGGGAAGGGATGTCTTCGTGAAGGACTGTAAGGGGGAAACTGGATCATATTTATATTACATGAGAGTAAGATGGGGAAAACTACAAAAACCAACTATGCAAAGCCAGTCCGCTCTCTTTGGCTCGAACTCAAACTTGGTTAACTACCCACTATTCAGTTGTCTTAACCAGCGACTGGTGGGACATGTTTTAATCGATTTTTCTACGGGACGTTGAATACGTGGCAGAAGGTTTTTTGCATATATTATTCTTTAACGCCATCTAAAATCGATTTCTTAAATTCTTATTTTGTTTACTCATCCATTCTATTTAAGCGGCAAAGTCGCTGAACACTGGTAGTTCGACCTGGATTCGATTCCTGGCAAACAGACTGACTGCATGGACGTGTTCGTGGTTTTCTCCATGTGTAACGTAGATAGAGCCAGTTTTCCTTAAAAAGTTCTCCACGAAAGCGTACATTACCTTAGACATATAGCCGTAATGTGCTTTGCCATAATCAAATAAAACCAAACCAAACCAATCTTATTTTCGCTCTTGTGTTAAATGCTAATTTAATTAATGTAACCAACTAATTTTATAACGTAACGGATTAAAATGCTTGGAAATGCAAATAAATTGTTATAGTATTTTTCTGGTAACTAATACGAAATTATCCCCCCCCCCTTCTTGTCCTGCCTTAGAATCAACTATGAATAACGTTCCCTTAATTAGCCCGGTAAATCGAGAGTTGACTGTGCTTATGAATTCTTTTACAGGAGACATCACATTACATTTATTTATTTATAAAGAGTTCTGAATATCTGTATTCAGAAATTCTCCGTTTTTCGACTTCGATTGTCATGCGTTTTGAATCCTTTTCAACTTTTCGTATACAGGGTGAAGGAAAATGGAAATTTTTCTTTAAGCTTTCTCACGATCGTTCGTTCCTTACGACTGGCAGCCAAGAAGAGCCGTGTTTTTCTTTTCCTCTTGTATTTTTGCATTTGGGCCTCGAGCCGAGTCGGCCAGATGTGAGAAAGATCGGGTAGGGGGATCTTTCTGTAATCTGGCTCGTTCCCTCTTGCCATTGCCCGAGTTCCTTCATTACGAGTGTTACTTGTTCTGGCAGTGAGTGACACCAAGGCCGCATAATTCTCTGCTTTTCTGGCGAGGGTGCCCTCGAAATGACCCTGGATGCGAAAATAATGATATGTAATCTTTTCGCACCTATGAACCTAAAATAAAATCGATTATTTTGTACTTCCCATCTTTCTTTTTGCTTTGCCACCATTCGTTTTAAAGTAGCACATCTCTTTTTCTCCGTTGCCGAATCTATGTGTAAGTTAGCATATACTCTTCATTTGTTTTGAATATTCTAAGATTTCACGAAATATATGAAAAGTACATAACAAGTCAAATTTTCAAGTGCTTTTAATTGTACTGAAAAAGGCTCAAACTCACCGAGTTTTTATTACTTATATTACAAAGGCTTCAGTGTGTCCAGCGTTGCTGATATGAGAATTTTTCTTGTGATAATACGATCCACGACCTATATATCACCATTCATCAGAGCCTCAGCATCAGTGAAACGGTTGCGAGATCCTGGAGATGAGCAGGCTGTAGCGGCATAAAAATTTGTTCAGAGGAAAAAAAAAATCTCATGAGATAAATCGGGAGACTGGAATGGCCACCGCTTTAATAGTTATCACTTTATCCAACACATCCTGTTCACCATTTGGCCAAATATTTTACAAGTTTTCAGGTTTTTATAAATGAAATTGTGGGAAGGGGATTCAAGAACTGATAGCAACACTATACTGAATGCTAAACAAAAATAGTAAATCGTGTATTCATAAAATCATTAATCACTGTATTTAGAAAGGAAGAGGGTTTTGATAATCCGAGTGTGACTGAAGTTGCAGTGATGGTTTTCTTCTACTGTGTACCACTTTGTTATACGAATTCAACGGTACTGTTGGACTAAGCTTATGCGTTAAAGTATTTAATAATGTTTAGATTAGGTTTCGAGTGAGGAAAAAATCGATGATTTTCGAATCGTGAATGCTTAAAAATGCACGGATATATGGTATTTAGAATCTCGAGTCTTTCGCAAGATTTGAGGATTCGAATGTCTCATATTTACATATAAGCAAAAGTGTAATGAAGAATAAGTTAAAACTTAACAACTAGCGGGAAGGGATATTGACGTTTTTCAAGAGTGCAACGAATCTGATGACTTTACTCGTTGCTACGACTTAGCGACAATGATTGTTATTAAAAGATGGGAAGTAATTGAAATTAAATTGTTAAAAGCGTATCACGTAATAGGAAAATGATTTAGGTGATTTTTCAACCCAGTTTTGGAAAATCATAAGGTATTCTCTCCCTCCTTCTAGCATACTTTCGTGATGTGACGATAGCACATTCGGCGCGTATTCGAGAGGTCCAAGTTCGAGTCCCGACGAGGGCATTGCATATTTTTCACGTCTCCTGTTTCAAAGTCTGTTTTCATTCTGTTTAAAAAATGTTTTCTTTCTTTCTTTCTTTTTTTTTTTTAAGAAACGTTGCGAGCACAATATATATATATGTGTGCAAGATATAAGAAAATACGATAGCTGCTTTAAAAACTAATTGGCGATCTTAAAATTAACATTCTAAATTTGGTGATCCCCCTCAATTCATGAGTTTTCCCGAATTCGAGATCTTTCGACGTTACGTAGCGCTGCTTGAAAAGTGCAAACCAAAGCTAGTTTTAACCAATCATAGCTGTCTCTAGAATCGCACCTACTGTGGTATAAATACTCTGGTGAGCTAATTACGTCATTCCGTTCTGCTAGCTTCCACTTAGCAACAACTTCTCGCTTTGCTTCCCCTTCTAAAAGTGTCTATGTCTTAATTCTAAGAATCAATGTAAATAGCAGTTTATCATCTTTCATTATGATTGAATCATAGAAATGTATCGGATTTCATTTTGTTTGGATAAACATCTATGGAGATGATTTTATATGTGTGAAAATAAAGACTGGAAATTCTTCATGTTTTGTAATCTTCATATGGAAGCCTTCATGCTCAGCAACGACGACTACAAGCTAATTCCTCTTTCTGTGCTCATCGAAATATCACACACACACACACACACACATATATTAGGCTTAAAAGTAATAACTTCCGTTTTGAAGTCTCTAGTTTCCTGTGTTAAAAATCTCTGGTAAAAACGATGGCCTGGTTTAGTGCTTTAATCTCTGTCAGGACTCTTATGTTTCTCAGTGTCCAAAGCGAAGGTCATGAAATGTTGTAAAAGCTCGAGTTGGTTAGAAGGCTGTCAGATGTTAATAAATAGCTGCGATGTAAATAAATGTAAGATGTATGTAAATAGATGTGATATATGTGCATAAGGGGCTGTGCGCAGAATTAAAATTAAATCCTGTGTTCAGGAGGGGGAGAATGAGAGACTGCTGTTAATATTTCCATCCGAGATCTTCCCTTCCCGTTGCCAGTTTATAAGTTAGTTCTTTTTTTCATAACCATTAAAGAAAGGAAAAAAAAAACCTGTAAATATTTCTTAGCTTACTGCTAGACTTAAATTAAAAGCGTACGTGCTTTGGAAAATCATAGCTGGGGGGAAATTCAATTTTCTTCGCGACATTCATGAAAAATGTAAGCTACCAGAGGAGCGGGAGAAATTATAAGGCACAGGGGTATGGGAATACCTCTCCCGCCCTAAAAGTTGTTATACTGTTTCTTTTTTTACAACTCTTTTCAAAAATCTCTCTTAAAACTGTCGGTCTCCAGGCGAAATAACTATTAACTGTGTTTCGTATGTAAAACAGATGGCGATGTAGTACTTTCTTTGCAAAGGGATATTTTCTGCTTGCTGTTGTTATTGAGGAATATAGCTTTTGCTTAGCTCCTATACATTTTCATACATTCACCGTTTTCCTCTTTTCACCAGTGCGCCTTAGGGATTTTTAGTTGTCGCTAAATTCACGCTGTTGTTGAATTCGCGGAAATTTTTATTAGCCATAGAATTAATTTTAGCTTTGATTTTGAATAAAACATGGCGGAGTGTTGTCACGGTTGTGCCTAAGTTGGTTGGCATTGTTTTTTATTGTGTCGGAGTTTATGAGTTTTGTCATTCAATCGTTACATGTGATTCAAAAGAGGGGGACTTCTTGTTTTGGGTCACTTAAGGATTCTGGAAGTTCAGAATGTGGAGGATTCCCGTCTCTCGTTCATTCGTCCTTTTTCTATAAATTTAAAGTGTTTGATTAGTTCATAAGACTTTTTAAATTTTAGAGCATTATTATTATTATGTCTTGAAATTGTCGAAATTTGAAAGCTATTTGATCGGCTTTTATGATCGTTAAAAATGTAGTGTCAATTTTGATTGGTTCTTAAAATTTCTGAGTTTTTTTTTTTTTTTTTTT
>KK112333.1:138747-174083 GCA_000611955.2 Stegodyphus mimosarum
TTTTTTGAGATTATGAAATTATTTTCTTGTTTGAGATTATCAAAATTGGAAATAAATTTCTCGGGATTGCTAATATCGAAACAATGTTTCCACTTCCATAGGTTTATAATCTCCGAAATTAAGAGTAAGTTTTAAAATTTTTTTGTCAGTTTTCTCTCTGATGTCATTTTTCTGCGAATGGGTCTTTATCTGATATGATAAAAAATAGTACGTAATTAATATGGTTAAGTCCTATGGACCTGTAACTTTTTAGTTGTGTACACTTTTAAAATAATAATAATTTTTTTTTTGTGGAAATTATTCTAATACGTTCAATATTTCCGAGAAAATAATGAAAATGCTGAGATTAATGTGCTGTTCCCTGATAAATAGAAACTGCATTAAGTTAAAATTTAGTGCTTGAGTCTCTGGAAATCTAACCATAAGAAATTAAACAGATTTTTGAATATCTGAGATGATTTGCAAGACGATATGCCAGCCATAAGATCATGTTTTTCTTGAGTGTACCGCTAGTCTCGTCTCCCTCTTTGGTTACATTGTGTAAATAGAAGATTGCAAGAAGACGATGGTTACTTTGTCGACTTTTTTATTTGAAATTAAACAGTTTTTTTCGTTGACAAGTTCCAATCCAATTTTTCATCTTTCTATCCAGTTTGGTTTCTTGCAGGGAAATTTTTTCAGAGTAATTTTCAATGGTCAGGATTTGTTAGAAGTCAGTAATACTTCAGTGGCTTAAAACTAGAAGCTCTTGAAATATTTTTATTTTAAGGATATCTCATATTATTTGTATATCAGTTATTGATGAATATTGAGTTTGTTCTTAATCCTAACAAATATGATCAAAAGATTTTTTCCCTAAGAACAATACCTCAGAACGAAGCTTTGTTAGGCCATGCTGGCTGTCTGCTTTTAAGCCGTCTTATGCTCTTTAATGTCTTTAATGTCTTGTGCTCTTTAATGTTTTCTCTTGTGAATATATATGAGTTATTTTATAGATAACTGAACTTCAGTCACTCTGATTCCAAACGTGCTCCCCCCCTGCATTGTGCGTAGTTGTTATATAGTAATATCAGAGATGCAGAAGCCTGTCAATCCATTTTCTGTGCAGTTCTTCAGGGTGACTCTGAAGCCATGAAGAAAATTTATTTTGCACTTCGAGATCCAATGCAAAGCGATTCCTCGACTGGGCCGAACACATGAAAATCGCAGGGCAAAAATGGAGAGTAAAGTAGACATTGTCAAGATTTGAACTGTTATATCTCACTCTACGTTTTCCGGAAAAGAATGATGCTTCAAAACGCATTCAAAGTCTTTTGTGTAGGCCTTCTTCCTCGAACGCTGCAGTGTCGCAGTAGCGAATCGTGTTGACGTCTTTCAGTTACCGATCGAAGAAGATAGGTCCAAGATGATCAATGAGATGAATCAACAAAATCTTACCAATAAACCGCAGTCAGCGAATGAGTTCAACGAGGAAGGAAAATACTTCGCTGCATTTTTTCACGTGAGGGGCAACAGCCCCTGTATATAGTATATATAAGAACTTATGAGTAAAAACACTATTTTAATGCGGGTGGTCACTCTAAGAAATGCAGGTCAAGTGGTATTTTTTGGTCGAAAAATAAATAAGAGAAAAGTTAATAAAATTGGTTTATCTATCAGGTACACACGGAAATCAAACGCAGTTTATTAGTTACAAGTTGGCGACTTTAGGTACATGTAATAATATAAATGAGCTTCTGCAGTAGCCTTACCTCGGTCCAATCCGCTGCATACAGTGTCACATCATTGTGAATATTAATAAGCTAGATATATACATATAATGAAGGATGCATTTGTCCCGTAATGCGTGAAAGTGTTAATATTTACTTTCTTTAAAACTGCGATCGTTGTATAATATTAAAGGGAATTTCGGCGCTCTTAATTCTCCGCGTCGTGGGACATTCCCTCCCCCATCTGTAAAAACTGTTATAACCTTAAGCTGAAGTAAAGATTAAAATTTTTCTCACCATCTGCCCTGTTTGTTTATGGTCATATCTAAGTTGTAATACGTTGTAATACTCTGTCTTTTAAACGAATTTTAACGTTTAATTTTTTTTTTATTCTTTTGAATCCATTTCCTTTTCTAAGCATAAATACATTTTATGAATCGAAGTGTAACTCGCTTTTGTCAACATCCCTTACATAACTTTTTGCTAATTACTTGCTTTAAATATCTACCGTAATAACTGAAATGTCTTCTTTTTCTCCTTTCTGATCCCTCTTCTAGTTTCGTTTCCATGACATTTTCGGCGAAAACATCTAAATCGCGAGCGCTACTTTAATTAATGTTGGAAAGGATAAAAATTTCTCTTCCGGGAAATTGGAGAAACACATCATCGGGTTTCGAAAGACGGGGGTAAATTTCTGTATTCCTTGTTCCCAGCTTATTACACGATGGGGAGTGTCAAAGTTCTGCCACTTGACGGATGTTCTGCCGCTCTTTCAGATTTCTGCACGGAACGACGCTGGGGATTTTAGCACAGCGATTCTTAACATTATCCTCTGGTACCTACTGAACATATATTATCTACACTTGTTGAAAATTCAGCAGAGTGGGAATAAATTCTATCGGATTTGAGTCGGGAATTTGACTTAACGCATTTTACGGGTATCTTTGCCAATTTGTTTTATTCCTTAATTAACGGAATTCTTTTGAATTCTTAATTTAAATGATAGTAATTTAAATGATAGTAATTTAAATGATAGTATCGTGTAATGTTCTTTCGTGAAGTGTTCTTAAGACTTGTGGGGTGTAGAATGTTAGTTGAATACGTGCTTCAAAATGTAATATTAAAGAACTTGGGACCAAGTTACTCTGTTATCATTTGGATATTTTCAGTTTGTAGATAACACTGTAGAATGCGCATGTAGAGTAATGCAGAGCTTGTACTATTTTTATAATTAATTAGAATTCCTTCCTTGAATTGACTTTATTAATACTTCGTACGTTGATTATTGGATGATTACTCCGTAATTCGGTCTTGAACTTTTCATGATCATGGTTCTTTAATTACTGCATCCATGCAGAAATTTCGTTTTATTATCTTCTATTTCCATTTTAAAGTGAGTGAGCTAAACTTTAAGCCTTTCTGTATTTTTACGAAATATTTATAAATGTATTCGTACCATTTTTCTTGATGAATTCTTTATTTTCTTTCCAACCGCAGTGCTCTCAGTAGTTTTAACTTTCTAACTCTTCCTTAATCCTAGTGTCTTTTGATGCCTTTTAATGAAGATTTAATGTCTTACCTCTTCTAAATGTAATTATTTTTCATTACACTCGACTAGTTCTCATTATCTCTTAAAAACATGCTATTTTCTGTTTTCGTTTTAATACATCCATTTCCTATATCAACAAATGTTCATTTGCCTTGATTCGTAGGACGAACCTATTAATGAATTAAACTCGTTTCGTTAACCAGCTCCCTTTCAGCATCATTTGATACGACGTCAGGACATCGTATCAAATGGTGTTCGTTAATTTGGAAGATTTCGATTGAGATGTTGTATACCGTTTGCAATTTCCTTCGCGGTGCATTTGAAAATGGTGCTAATGATTACAAGAGATTTATTTGTAATACCTGCTTTGTTAATTTCGAATGTACACATCTCGGAATACTTGTTTTATTTGGAAGATAAGGGAATCTGCATCTGCGCATAATTGTGTTTTGTTAACACAGTACCTGCAAAATTGACTGCTTTTTGCGTATTTGTTTAGAGATTTAGTAAAAGTACATTTATTGTTGATTGAGGGAACAGCATTTTGCTCGATTTATCTGATAAATCGAATCATTTATAAGTACTCTGCGTTTGAACTTTTGTGATAACAACTGACAATCTGGAACCTCTTAAACTTCTGCAATGTGTTGACTAGGTTCTTCAGTATTTGAAGCATGCTATTCTAAACTGCTTTCTTTCTATCTGGTTTTCTGTTAAGTCATGATGCATTTTTTTTTTTACGTTCATCCTAAGCCATTTATTTATATAAAGAACAGTGAGCAGTCGATAGTGTATTATCCGTTTTGTTTGATAACTTTTTATTTTCTGTTATTCAGTTTCGTAATTCTTCATTCACAAAAGAGCCTAGCTGTATGAGCCCAAAACTCAACAAGGTGCTTATTTTACGGCTTCATCTGAATTGAATGTTACACCATAAAAGAAATTTTGAAGGGAACGAAATAATTGAAAATCTGAGGGCACAAGATAATGGGAGTAAGATTCGCGTGGCAACACTTGTCATTCAAACTCCAATAATTTTTGTCAGGTGATCAGACGTGTATGTGGTGTCGCGTTATCGGAATGAAATGCAGTTCTTGTGCGATTAATAAGCTCTGGAAGTTTTTAGAAGGTGGATTCGCTGAAACTGTCGAGCTGGCGACAGCACAAATTCGAACTGAGATGTTGGCTGGTTGGAAGGAGTTTGCAAATTAGATCACACACAAGTTTGATCACAAGATAAAAATTATTGGAGTTTGGATAAAAAGCGTTGCCACGCGTATCATACTTGCACGAGTTTCACTTGTTTCATTCTGTTTAAAATTTCTTTCGTGGTGCAACATTTAATTCAGATGAACTGTAAATAAGCACCTTGTTAATTTTTTGGGTTATAACAACTAGGTTGTTTTGTGAATAAGGAATTACGAAAATCTGTGAATAAGAAGGTTCATTAAATGAAAGTAAAAAAAAGTTATCAAACAAAACGGGCAATATACTATTGATTGATCGTTGTTCTTTCTACGAAGTAAAAACCTTTGAAGAATATAGAAAAAATACTTCAAGACTTTTCATACAACCTAATGAAAGTACGTTGCTGTAGTGCTGTGGCGTCAACAGATTTTGGAAGCCCATAACTATTGCTCCTTTAGCTATATCATTCCTGTTATTTTTACACTTCCGTATTTTCGAAATACGCTATGCTAAAATCGAAAGAATCGATTTTTTATACATTATTCGACGAAAACTTTTCAGATGTGGAATTTTTCGGATATTTAATTCCCTAGTGCTCTCTTTACCATAACTTTTCCATTTTGTCTGCATTCGAGGTCTCCTCTTCCTTTTCTTTCTCTGAAGAAAATCCATATGGCTGTATTCTGAATTCTTCTTTCGCGACATAATTAAATTCCCATTACGCAGAAAAATGTGTGACGAGGTTCTGCCTTCCCTGTCCCCCGAAAAAGTAAGGGAGTTAAAAGTACACATTTCAAGCTTGCGAATATTAAGGACGGAAATAATTTTTTTTTCAGTCGTTTTCATATGTATTTAGGGTGAAAAAATTATCTATGTAAATGACATTTTATTGAATTCTCCCCCACCCCACAAGGTGGATTTTAAATATTCATGCTTTAGTTGGAAAAGTGCTTCATTGGGCATGAGGGTTTGGAAGGTGGTGGTGAAAACAGGCTCGGAAAATGCATACCTAAGTTGCGATTTATTTGAAATTGGAAAAACTCTTATTTTTTGGTTGACATGTTATTTTCTAAAAATGTTTTCTGGTTAAATCTTATAATCCTTTTTTTATAGTTCTGTTTGATGAAAATTTTGAGTTAAGTTCATGAGGACTTCATGTATGTGTATGTTTCCCCTTTCTTTATCCGTGAGTGTATGTGTATGTTTCCCCTTTCTTTATCCGTGAGTGTATGTGTATGTTTCCCCTTTCTTTATCCGTGAGTGTATGTGTATGTTTCCCCTTTCTTTATCCGTGGGTTGGTCTGCCACAGAAGTGGAGGAATTGTGAGAATATGGAATAATGACAGCAGTGTCGTATCGAAAGGTTTGTCTGCATGCAGCTTTCGCGATTTGCTTCGCATGTAACATAAATACGAGCAAGTTTCCTGTAGAGTGTCCTTCATGAAGGCTTTGCTGCTAAGTCTATTTTCATCGTAATTACGGACAGTAATTTAATAGCGGCGGAAGAAGACAAAATCTGAGGCGGTTACAGGGGTAGGTTATGAAAATCTTTGGAATTTTCATTGCCTGGGATTTGCAAAATATCTTGCTGTGTAAGATTTACGTTACAAAAAACTAAGTGTATCATTAGAACGGAATAGTAACACAGATAAGTATTTATAAGTTCATAAGCATTATGGTAGACACTTTTAAATTAAACTTATTATTATGTTCAACTCCTTTTTGGTAGATCAAGATTACCATAAGCGGATTGTATCCTCCTCGGCGCAATGCACAGTACATTTCTAAATTTTTAGAAAAAGAAAAGTCCATTTCGCATCGAAATTTTATGTCAACATTCACGGACAAGAGAGGGAGACTTGATGTAACATTACCATTTAAGTGGATAGTATTCCCTCGCCGCAATGCATAGAAAGTTTCTAAATTTTTAGAAACAGAAAAGCTCGTTCAGCATCGAAATTTTATGTCAATAATGACAGATAACTGAAGGAGACTTTATGTAACTCTGGGGGACTTTATGTAACTTTTCTGTATTCTAGATTTCAGCGAAATCTGAGAATAGTTAAATGTTCAAAACTTTGAATTTTGAAATAGGCTGGCTTTGGAGTGGATTTTTTCTAATGTGAAGTAGTATTAAATTTATTTAGGGGTAAAAAACAGTTACAACAAATAATTTTAAATAAATAAATAAGAGGAAGTATCTGGAAATTTGCCATTATATTAGGTATTCTAGGAAAAATTAATATTCGTGAAAATGATCGCAGAAATTTGCACTGCGGTACATTTATTGCCTTGACTAATGTTTACCCTCCTTACAGTATGCCTCTGTTGTGTAATTGAAAGCATGTCCGGCTAGCTGTTGGAAAATCTTGAAGTCGAATCTCGGCGAGGGCACTGATAATATTTCATGAACTTAAATGATAATGAATAAAATAAATGATTCTGCAAGTGACGTTCGAACAAAAATGGGGTGGGCGACGATTGATCACAAATAGGATTTGGTGACTGAGCCTCCTCCTTCCCGGTTGCCTTTTATGTCGGGGAGAATGTAAAGTATTTTTTCCACCTTACCGGGTGTCTTCATGGTGTAATTGAAAGCTCTTCCGGTTTGTAGTCGGAAGTTCCGGAGATTGAATCTTGGCGAGGGTATTGCTGAATTTTCATGTTTCCTGCTTTAAAACGGCCCACTAACGGTCGAGCGATAAATTCGCTGAATCCCGGAGCAAAGTCCTCCTCGAAGGTTCGCTCTCCTTGGGCAGATAGCCCTCGAGTGTGTTACCATGTTACCATACTTCCATTTATACCATAAACTTTAATTATTACATCATAATCAATTAGTAAACCCTAATTTGAAATAAACTTTGATTGTTATGCCAAAATCAGGTAGTCAATTATCTTAACAAGTTGACACTTTTAGTTGTGACACGTTGGTTCACTTAAAACATTTTAAGTTTAAAGCATCAGAGTGTTAAGGTAAATTGTATCAATTTCAGTGCATACTTTTGTGGCAATTAAACTAATTTCCTCAGCATACAATTTTACATTCTTAACAGTTTTCTTATCTTCTTCTGTCGCAAGTTTCTTCTGTTAATTGTTATGTTTTTAATTTTTCAGATATTTTGAGAACGCCTTAACAGTTTTGTACCGTAGCTAAATCGTTAGTGAAAGCCATGCTGTTGAGTAAGGAAAACTCAATTTTGAACTAAACATATTTACAAATTGGCACTATGTTTCGTAATGTTAATATGTTTGGCTGCTACTACAGTGTATTATACAGCTGCATTTTATAACATCCCAGGTGTTAGCTAGTTCGGTGTGTTTTGAAGGAATAGCAGTAAAATGAATCAAGGGTAAAGATTTTGAGCTATTTTTAATTGAAACGTCCACTTACCGTTAGCCATTCACTCGGAAACCCAAACTTTTCCGGACCTTTCCTCCCCACTGAATTCTCGATAACTTCATTTTCTTGTCTACTAAAGTGTAAAAGTTGGATGAATGATTAATTATCCTTTCGTAAAGTTTCGAAACCAATTAGGCATCCGGTGCTTCTCTATGTGTATGTGATCCTGTTCTTGATTTCATGGTATATTTGGAAATTCTTTAATATCTTGAAGTGATTTGTACTCGAATGCTAGGCTACGGCCCCCATTCATCTCGTTTTTCATGGAATATTGTTGTTTGTTTATAAAATATTCCAGTACCTTTGGATTTTCAGATATCCGTCTTTTTAAGTGTTCGTATTCAGTGTTTGGGGTGTGGTAGTTGTAGGTTACGGAGATTATTCTGTTTTTCCAAGCAACTGCGTAGTAATACCTTTTAATTATCCCATCATATAAGTACAATTAAATGTTATTAAGACAATATTTCACAAGTCGAATTTTTTGTTTCCCACGCTCTTAAGCCCAATTCACACCAACGCAGTTACGCGTTCGGGTGGAAAGCGTTGGCCAATCAGAAGCGAACTCAGAGGCGGCATTTTCCAGACGATCGCAGAATGAGTGAGTTGACTAACTTCAACTTTTCGACGCTTGATGAGTCAGTTTCAGGCATCTCGTTTCAAACGTCCAGTTTATACGGCGGTTTTTAAATAATGGCACTTTCAAAATTTCGTCTTGATGAGCGGTCAAGTCAAATGAACTAATCTTAATAAAAATTTCAGGTAATAATAAAAAAATGCCTATTCTAATAGAATAAATAGCTTTATAAATTATTTAAAGGAAACTTCTCAAGTTTATTAGCAGTAACAAACCTTAATAATCAACCATAAATTAATAATCTAATGCAATAGATTGTTGCGAAAAAATAGAGATGGATTTCGAAATTCCAGATTTTGAATTTTTCTTAAAATATATCTACATCAATTTAAGGTTGCTCTTGTTGCCTAGTGGATAGAACGTTGGCTTCTTGAGTTAAAGATTTTGGATTCAAATGTCACCAGGAGTGGTATTGTAATGGAGTTGGTATTTAAAAAAAAATATTTACAGAAAATATTATGGCTAGTTTCAGATTAGCCCAGATGCTTCTTCAGTTTCCTGAAGGTGAAATGTGAAAACCATACTTATCCGTAAGATGCCGTAGCGCACTCAAATCGAAAATTCAGTGGGTACTAGAGACTTGTATTGCGGGTTTGGGCCTTGTTTTTTCCTAGCTTTGATGATGGTACGAATACATCCCCCTTTTTTTTAATATCTACCGCGACTTTTTTGGGGGGGGCACAAGAAGCTTGCATTTATTTTTCCTTTCATTTCATTCATCATTCATATAAAAGTAATTTTCGCTCGGCATTGTGTGCATTATTCTTCTTTTGACAACGAGCCTTTGGTATAATTCATAAGCTGATCTGATTCTATTTCGGCTGACACAACACTAGGAAAAGTGATACTGGCATTTGTATAAAGTTGCTGTTTCATCTAATTAAGAGTAATTATCAGTCAACAAAATTCATAAATAAATTAAATTAGATATATACAGCGATCCTTTTCTGGGATATCCTATTTCTGTCTTCCAAACGATTCTTTTCTGCGATATTCGGACAAATATTAGTGTTCTGCTTTCGAACAAATGAGGCTAGAAATTCATCGAATTGATGAGGTGTCATGCGAAAGTAATTAAAAGAAATTTCGTTTCGTTCAAGCGCATTTCTTCAATTAAATTATTTACATCTCGTTGCTGCAGTCATCTCTGACATATTAATATAAACCACTGCATTCTACTTCTCTTACACGAAGCAAGAAGTAAAATAAGTTTTAATCGAGCAGAAATTGAATACATTTTAATTAAAAAATGTAATCGTAAAAATTCAAAATACCAAACAAAAATTTCTCGTTTTTCCTGAAGTTTCCGATACGAAGAGCCATCTAGTGGGAGCATATGACAACTTTTAAAGCGAAAGTTGCCGCGTTGGTGTGAACTGACATTCGCGGAAAGCGTTTTCTTCCGCGTTGCCGCTTTTCGCCCCAATGGACCAGTGTGAACGCAGCTTTAGTTGCTCAGAATTTTTTGAAATTCAAAACTTTTTGATTCTTTATTACTTCAGATTATCGTGCTCTGCTGTTAAGTATTTTATAAAGAAAGCAGTTGTATTTTTCTGCCTACTAAACTGGTTATTCCTTCAAGTGAAGGCAATTATAGTTATGTTGTATGGAATTAATATATGCAACATAAATAGTTGAAACTTCATTCGCGGGCCGTATAAAATTGATTCGAGAGCCACCAGTTTGAAACCACTGCTCTAAGCGATCGTCTGGTGTGTCCATGTATCGACCTGACTTGGGTATCAAATCGATTATAATCACAGTATTGGAGATGCTCCTGCGGCGATCCCGGGGCATGGGGGCATAAGGGAGGCTCTTCTAAAGACAAGTCACCTGGGATTAAAAATGAAATGGTGTACCCATTAAAGTAATGCAGCGTCTCTTTGTTTTGCGCGTCATTTCACTTTTGTGGCATATTTTCATTAATGGAACCCTTTTTCATGGCAGATTTTAACTGAAATTTTCTGATGAAAAGTCCCACATTCTCGGAAACTGCCTCTATCCCTGTGGCGAATTTTCATTGAGATGATCTGAAATCTTGGAAACATTATCTGTCTTTATGGCAAATTTTGATCGGGACACTTTTGCAAATGGTCTTCGACTTTGAAACAAAAATCCTTTGAAATACTATTGCAAATGGTTTCGATAATGCTTTCTGTAAGAGATGCCAGAACTGCAGTTTTATTGAAAGAAGTAATGAATCATCGTCGTTTTCGTTCAACTGTATCATCTATGAAATTTGTTGTATCCAGTAAATCCTCCCAGTGATGGGTACCTTGGCAGCAAAAAAGTTTAGTTCTGCTTCAGCAAAATAGAATTTGGCACTTATTGAACAATTTATTGTGAATTTAAAAATAATTTCAATGAGTTATGAATAACACGGTACTGTAGAGGTTCCCAAACTATGCCCGCCGCTGTGCGATCACAATAAAAATGTTTTTGTTTTTAATAAAATTCTGTGTGAAAGTTTTATCATTTTTAATGAAATAGAAATAGTGCTCAACGCAGATACCAGCACAAAGCGAAGTGCGACCGATCTCTTTTTATAGAGCCGTTTATTATTAACTCTATCCAACTATAAACTCACTTTGAAAAAGTACTTGGTGCCCGCCATCCAACAGATATTCTAGAATGTGCTTTTAGAGGCAAAAAGGTTAGGAACAAAATATTTTTGTTTCTGTTATCGTGTTTACTTCGTTTTTAATAGGGATGGAACATTCGCGTCTTCAGACCTTCGCACTTTTCCATAATTTATATACTTGGAATCCGAGCTTGAAATATTTTAATTCAAAACTTAGGAAGATTAGTTTTATTGACAATAGAAGCGTTCACTAAAACGAGGAGCGCAATTGTTGCAATATGTAGTGCAGGTGGACCGCCAGAATCAAAATTTGGAAGTTCTTGAGTGCCACACTAAATTTCCCGGAGAGAATTGGGCTTTTCCTTGTGTAGTATTGATCTGTTTTAACTGTTGAAATTATCATCTTCCTTGTTTTTTGACTTTGATTGGAATTAAAGTGATTAATTAAAAAAATAATTCAGAAAGATTTGTGGAAAATGGTAAAAAAAATTAACTGTTGCTGCATAATGTTTTTGTGAAATTATATTGAGAAAACAAATTACAGATCTCAGGACACTTATTTATGTACGTTATTTCATTTATATCTTTTTCACTAAATGTAGGTTTAGTTTCCGTTCACTCCCTCCATTAAACGTAGTTTTGAAATTTTACTTTCGTTTGAAAGCTTTTAATAACTAAATTATTTTTTCCTCATTTATTTGTTGAACTTTCATTAATATGAAGGAACCGAGAAACTTTTAGGGTTCATATTCGAGAAAATTTAGAAACTCCTCACATCCCTAGTTTTTATCTCCTCTCGTGATGCTAGAAATTATTTTTGTGCATTAAAAGAATACGATTGAGATAAATTCTTGCATCAAGCATCATTTGGGAATTCTTTTGTTCAAAGCTATTCCTGTTTATTGCGTCTTATTAATTTGAATCTTCATTTTAACTTGGGCTAAAGCTTCGCTGTCATGTGTCGCAATGAGATGTTGATTGCTTTTCATGTCTTTCTGAAATCAATTATTCTCGGTCTACAATTAATTCAAATATCACCTTATTTTGTAATTGTCAGTAGGATTTTCTTATTTGGATATCAATGAATTGTTAACAGCTAGCGCACGCTCTTAATGAATTTCGTTGATGTATGACAGTATTTGAATAAGTTATCGCTCTGTTTATGGTAATCCAGCCGTAATTAATCATGAACACTGCTAATATATTATGCATACTATACAAATATACATTTTAGAGAAGTTAGCAGATGGAGTCATTCCACCAGAATAGTAGATTCGTCATCTTTTGGTCAGCTGCGATGGAACTGCTGCGGTGGAGGGCTATCTGTTTTGCTTAGTGATGGTTGTAGTCGGTCCTCATGCAATTCTCGAGTGACGTAAAGTTCGAATAATTAATAATCATGGTTTGTTCGTATGTACATTCCTTGCTTCTCTACGCTTCTGCGTTGCGTTCATTTTGGGGGAGCGAAACGTTTTGGAATACACGCATTATTAATTGTTGTTTGGTGGGGAGAAATTGAGCCGTTCAGATTCATTACATCGTCTGCGCAGTCTGCAGGGCACCCTATTGACCGTCGAACAAAAAGCTCTTCCACGGCGGCTGTCGTGATAAATGTTCTGGCTTTTCTGCGCAACCGCGAATTTCACCACAAAGTTCCATCGTCTCTATTAATAGCCGCAATCGCTTCATCTCATTATCTTGAAGAAGAGTGTTTTAGGTTTAAGATGGACGATTCTTTTCTCCTAGTTAAGGTGCTGCTTGCTTGTATAAAGGGAGATTCATTTGTATCTTTTATCTCCGGTAATTTCGGTGCATGTGCGATATCGCTTAATCAAGTTGCCTAAGTGCTACTATCAATCAGAAAACTCTAAAGCAACGTTTATACTTTTACAGGTGACTTAAGCAGAACTTTGGTAGGTAACGAGACCTCGTAACATCATCAAATATGATTTCTAAAATGTTTAACATAAAAAAAAATATCAAGATGCCAACTTTAAATCAAGTCTGCTGTCAAATAGACTGAAATCAGTCAGTCCATGATATTGCTCTCACCTTCTGTAAAGCTTTGCGCTTCAGTCTCATGTTAGGCTTATAAAGACGCCGCATTTAACAAAGAGTTTTCAAAACTTCCAATGTTTCCTTTTTTATTGTATTGAAATAATGAGCTATCTAACGTTTGATGTTATTAACATCGAATTATTTCACGGCAAATAACTGTGGAAATAAAATGGAGGTTTAGAACTCGCCGTTGGAGTATGCGTGGCTGTAACTTTGGTAGAATCAAGTGCTTGCAACGTTATCCATCCGTCACTGATTAGCTTATCCCCAAATTTTTTTTGCCTTTGTGAACTTAAATATGATACTTAAAACTCGGTAAAATCGTTGGCCTGTTGGTTCTGATTAAGTGAAAAATATTATCTGGACTTTATAATCCAACTTTAAAAGTGTCTGTTAACCTGCTTTCGTTAATTATTGTTCTGAATAATTATTAAGAGACCTACGAAAGCATTGGTACAGTATTGAGGTCCAAGTCTACATTGTTTAGATTCTTTGGATGGCCGTCGTAAGTCATACCGAATCAAAGGAAAAGTTACTTTGCGCGTATTTAATTGTCTGTTCAGAGTTCCTGTGATTAATAAATTTCAACAAATTACATCATCGGCGAAGAATTTATCTCTTTTTATTTATTTACTTATTTTTACCAGTTAATGCAGTGAAATACGCTTTTCATATCTAGAAAGCTTCATCCAATTCCACATCTATAGTAAAATGAAAATAAAAATTTTTACTTTTCTTCTTCAGGCACAGCGCTTTTCTTAAGCTCCAACAGGCCTGCCAGACGCCGATTTCGAGCATAGCTTTCACAGTAAATACTTCCATATCGAAGCAAAATGTCGGTGTGACTTTCGGTATAAATTCGTTTACTGCATTGTTATCGCTTCACTTTTTTTTTTTTTTTTTTTTTTTTTTTTTTTGTTTTTGTGCGTTGTTAGTATTTTAGGAAATCACCATATCATAAACATGACTGGAAAATAAATTTTTCCTTTAAGAAAGGTCATATAGTTTTCGAGCGAGTGGGAAATGTTTCCTGTTCTGCTGTTGTTTAGTTATTTATTTCGATAGACACATGTTTTGGGAAGATTGTTGTAATTGGAGATCTTTGTGTTGCTTCTGAGGAGAGTGTATATGTAATAGCTTGATGAGGGGAACCTACCTTTGGGTGCTATAAAGAAGGCATCATCAGTTAATTTTCCGAGTGTGTCCTTGGACGAATCCCAAGTGTCGTCTTGGCTGGATTGTTATTTCCCCGGGACATATTCCATCGAGGAGTATGAAAGAAATAACTGTGCTTCCAGAAACAAGTTTGAAGGTCTTGGTTAAATGTGATTTGATTCATTCTCTTAAACTCTTATTCAGTTGTTGCACTTGTTTCGCTAACCATGGGACACAAAAAAGGTGCCATTTAAAACAATGCAAATTTTAACATTAGTTATCTCCTGAGTTTTTTTGGGGGGGGGGACTTGTGTGCATTTCGACACTGGTCCCTCGTTCTTCTTTGAAAATAATAATAATAATAAATCTCTTGAATTTTTCATGAAATATATCATTGAAATCCCTAATAAAGAATGAAAATAGTAACATTTCATGTTGAAAAAAATTAAACGGAAAGAATTTAAAGGATGTAATTTAAAATTTTGGTTCAGTTTTTGTTAAAATTGATCGATTTTGTTGAATTGGTATATGTTAAAATTAAATCATAATTTTTCTAAATAAAAAGATTTGAAGAAAGATGGAGAAAACAGTTTGATTTCTTGAATGTTTATAAAGTTCCTGACATTTATCCTGTTAAATGAAATATCGAGGAACCTAGGTAGAGAATTATCGCCTAGTTCAAGAAACAGAAAGCGTAAACTCAGGAAGGATTAATTACCCTTTATTCACTCAAAATAAGATTAACAGTCGGCCCCTTTCTTCGGGCGTACAGCAAAGCGTCCACTTGGGCTTAAACTCAAAAAGTAAGAAATAAGAACTAACTAATGACTAACTAAGAGATTTAGCCGAAGCTAACATAATTCTCCTGTAGTTAGTCCGTAATCTTAAACTAGCCGGCGAACTATCAGAAGGCACGTTAACTAATACGGCCGAGCGTAATAACAGCTTAGAGAGACGTACCCCAAAGGCAAACGCGCGCTACTCAGGAATCCTAACTCTCTCTGTCGATCTCAGTTGAACTTGACTTAAATACTATTCTCTTCCTCATTTTCATTCAATGCGTTTCTGAAAACTCATTCTGGTAGGGAGTTGTAAGTTGAAACGAAGCAGATAGGAAAGGTTCACTAAATTAAAATAGCTTATAAAATGAAAATATACCTTAGTGTTCTTTTGTGCGGAACTCTCTTTGGGCGTCTTGTCTTAAATTTAATTAGTTTTCTCTTTGTTCGATTCATGGTTAAATCATGTTGACGAAGAATATTATAGATGCTTGTGTTTGTGACTACTAGAGTTGTTTTCTTTGTTATGTAATCGGTTATTGAAAACAGGAAACGAAGGCTATCTGTTTAAGAAGATGTCTTTATCAAAATCTTTCTATCGTATCAATTTTGCAGTTGGGGAGAATTTCGAAATCACCCAGTCAGTCGTTTCGATATTTGAACGTAAATCGAATTCCTGGTATTTTCGATTTTATCCACTCGATCTTTGGATGGCGTTTTTAACCAGAGAAGAGAGATCTTGCTCCTGCTACAGTATAGGGCTTAAATTAAATTTTATTGTACTGTAAGAAGTTATTTCTTCTATGCACCTTTATAGTATAGAGTTGATCAGCCCATTTATCTAGCAAACTGACGGTCTGGAATTGTGATTTCTGCCAAAAGTACTGTTGTTGGAAGTAATCTGATGACTTCACCGTGTCATCTTTCTTGTTGTGAGAAAGACTGGCAGGGTTATCTTTTATCTTAAGCTATTAAAGCTTTTAGAGAACTTAGTATCAAAATAATATAGGTAAAGAATGTTTAGTTATAATATTATTTTGGAAAATGAAATGGGTTAAATATTATTAAGAAACTAATGTTTTGATTCCAGTAAACCCTCCAACCCATACACAAAAAAGGGGGGAAATATTTCGAGTAAATTTAATGCTGTTCCAACAAGATCATTAATAAAACATTGCTTAGCATTAATAGAGACTACGTACAGCATGTAATAGGTCTTGAGAGCACGCCGATAATTATGCCGCTTTTAATGTGACAAAAGAAGAAAAAAAGCAGTCTTTTTGTCTCATTTTTCAATTGTTGGCGGGGGAAAAAAGTATTCCATTATGGGACTGTGTTTTTTCAACAAAGAGTAAATACCTCCACGACTATAATTCCATTATGCTAGAAAATATAGTTTTCTAATAGGTTGGCGATTGATGTCGTTCTGCAAGGAGTCTTGGGAAATCTTCAAAGAGCTTTCGAAAATCTTTAGAACTTAAGTGCCTTGCCCCTTCTCTTCCAATAATCAAATCAATAATAAAATAAATGTCAAATCTTTGGTAAAATATAGCCCAAAATGAAACTGAGTGGAATTTATGGATCGCAGACACCTGCGGTTTTTTGGGATAATTGGGTGTAGCAACGTTGTTGTGCATTACCTGCCATTTGCGAAAACCATGTACTTAATGGACTAGATGAAGGAAGGGGAACGCAAGCATTAAGGAGTGTGATGGGCAAAATATACCTTTATCCGAAAATAGCGGATAATTAGAAAAGAAACCGACCATCGACAAGCCGAAAGGATGTGAGGGTCTTAAGATCGAGACGCAGTCATTGATTAGTCGGGGCTTGTTAGGTTCTTTTCCCGGTTTTGCTAGCTGTACTTTTCTTCACCGCGGTGATTATACTGGTGGCGTTGGGCCAGGTGACAATGGCAGAAGTGCAACGAAGAGCTTTCTGGCGTTACAAATTAGAAGGAAAGTGGTGTTTCTTTCTGAGCATTTAACGCAGTATCGCGTTTTGTTCGAAAAATATTTTTGCTTGGAAAGTTGAGTGTAATTGAGAATGGGTGGATGCGTGCTGCGATTATCTCCCGCTTGCAAAATTCTTAAACTTTTTTGGTTACATATCTGCCTCAGAAGAAAAAAGTTTTTGGTAATTGTGAATTTAAGGTTGAATTCGATGGAGGGAAGCACATTTGGAAGCCCATGAATACGCTCTTTTATTTTGCGTTATCTTTTATGCATTTAAGAAGGTGCATGGTCTTTTATATGCAGTCATTTTACCGAATGTACTGTTGTTAAGCCTATAATGGCATATTTTAAGTAATCATGTGCATTTTATTTTGCTTTATTATTTCCGTTTCTAGTTTTCGTTCCGCCGCTTAGCTCCAGAAAGATGTAAATTTGATGGGTATAAAAGAAGAAACTTAATGTTTTTAAACTACAGCAGTTAAGAACAGCTGTGGGCTTAAAAGTGCACGCAACCGGTTTGTGTCTTCTGACGTACTGTAGCTATTCGAGCTTTAATGTGTCCTTCCCAACTTCCTGCTTTCACGAGTTTCAGAATTAGTAATTAATCCATTTGTTAAGATTCGATATTTCTTTTTGAAATTTTCGAGGATTTTTTAATGAGTTCTTTATATGTATATATATATATATATATGTTATAAAAAAGGATTTTGCAATATCGATGGTGTAGAACGTAGAATGTTGATCCTTAATGGATAGGAAACTGGCAGCCGAGGCAGATTAAATCCTCATTTTTATTTTAGTAACACACTACTTGTGACACACTTGTGTACTAGTGACACACTACTTGTGCCTGTTTGAAAATATTTACATTTTTGACAGCTGTGTAGTAAGAAGAGAGCAGCAGTCCAGTTAGGCTGAAGGGTAGAAAAAGTGCATTGTGTTCAGGATGAAATCTGAATTCAGACTGAGTTACTTTTGATTCTCAGTGCATTTTTATTAGATAATTAATGCTGCTGTAAAATTATTATTGTCTGTTTGTGTTTTAGTTCCATTCACCTCATCAGTGTTATGCAAGGTTCATATGACTTACATTAGTCGCGAAGCAATGCAAAAAGTTATTACTATTTTTAGAATACAGGGGGAAAATTAATTTACGCTGCTAAATTATAATTTATCTTTTGCATATTTTTTAGTTTTCTTACATATTAGTATAAGTAAGATTTAAAAAATATGAAAATCAGCTTTATCATTTAATTTAGCAGTAGCCTCTTAATTCGTCATTTTTAATTTGGGTATTCCCTCTTTGTATTTTAAAAATAATAATAACATTTCTTAACTGCGTCATTTCTAGACCAGTTTATGTCACATGGCTTGCGTACTGCTAATGACTTAACTAATTCGGAACCTGAACTGAGAATTTCGAGAGTTGAAGCCTTTCTCTGAATAAGCAACCTAAACCAAAATCTTCTCTTGCTGAGCTTTCATATTGGATAATTGCTCACTTTAGGTTCTTTCTGTCTTGCAGTTAAGATGCTATTTCGTAACAACATCAAAAATGAAAATGTTCTTGAATAGGCACGATTAGAGTGCCAAGTAAATCGTGACTTCAAATGTAAATTAAAGTAAAGGAAAAAAATTAATCTTTAAAAATAAAACGGGCAAATCGACAACCTTGTATTCGGCTTAGGTTTTGTAAAATCCCAATCGATTTCAAGGGCAAATAGTGTCCCCCTTCATCAGGAGGAAAAATTCTGCAAAAGCGAGAAAGCGAATGTCAATACAAGATTTGCGTGTTTTATTTTTCACGACGGCGTGTTTCTCATGCGTCTTGATTTAATCTTTATTCGACTACAAAGTTTCCTCTTCAGTATGGATCTACGTTCTATGCCATCAACATTAGCGCGTCTATTTCATCACATATATGTAAATAATAGCTACTAACTTTCCCATTTATATTGGGAAACTTCCCGTTTTTGATGGCATGTCCCGCAGAATATCCCAATTTTTATCTTTTACTGAAGAAAATATTTCCCAGCAATAAAAGAAATATATTGAATCAAAGAGACTTAAATTGCTCAGATTTCATTTCCTTACCTCTAGTGATTTTTAGCGTAATTTTTCTCATTTCATTTGATTTGATCCGGATTTTTTTATAGTTAACTGCAAACATTTGTAGAACTTTTTATGAAGTTCCAACCAATGTTTAGTAAGTAAATACTAATACTATACTAATAATACAGTAGTACATTATCCATACAGTACTATGCGCATTAATTCTTAATTTTATTTTCGTCGTATTTGAAAGTACTTTGATAAATAAAAGCTTTACTTTCTTAACCCAGATTTTTTTTAATGTGCCAGCGTGATTGAAATAAGGGACATAAAATTTAAAACATTTTCTTAAATGTTTTTATATTTTTTATCAGAATCATATTATAGATAGTTCAGTAACCGGAATCATGCATTATAAATTGAGTTAGTCATTTAGGATTTCTTTTGAAATGGCGTCGACGTGCAACGTGAAAACCTCCTGGAAATTCCTGGTTTTTTGCTCTAAAGCCTCCGCATTTTTATATTTTTAGATTAGCAGCTACAATATGTATATTTTTCATATATTAATCATTTTTGTGATTGTCTTGCGAGCGAAACACGGTATCCTTAAATTATCTTCCGTGTGAAGCAGTTTTTCAGCAAAACAACTTACACACTTTTTCAATAATTTAAATTTATTTTTAAAAATGCAATTTATTTATTTATTTAAATTAAAATTTAATGTATAAAATTAATAATTATAAAATAAAATGTACCTTTAATCAATGCATGCTAAGGATTTATAAACTCACATGAAGTTTATCAATAAAAAGTAAGTTTAACTTAAAGTAAGTTAACTTTTAATTAAAAGCATTTTCAGAAGACAAAGGTGTGCTTGTATTAATCTTTTTTCATATCTTCCAGCGTTTACGAATTTTTTAATTTTTAGATGAACTATTCTATTTTTGCGATTTTAACGAAAAGTTCGTTTTTGACGAAGTTTTATATTTTTCGTAAACCCAAAATTGTCCCACCTTGGCTGTTTGTTGCAAAAGGCGTGTTTAAAGCGCATACTTTTGGGAAATGCTCGCATTACCGTTTGAATTTTCCGTTTCTGTTATATTAAAAATACAATTCTTCTTTTTTTTTTTTTGGAATATTAATAAATTCTTCTGTTGTGCTCCCTTAGGTTTGGCGATTTTAAAGTATCAATATTTTTATGTTCTGATTTGTGAATCTCATGACTGTTTATACATAAACAAACATAACTTCTTTAACATCATTAAAGTTATAAAATAACAGTAATATATCGCTGTTAACTGTGGTGCTTTAGGAAAAGAACGTGAAACTAAATCATTATTATTTGTCTTTCATACTTTAAATTAACTTTTATTTTCATGTATAACAATTTTAAATATCATGATTATGATTAATAAATATAATAATAAAAAAAAATCTGAAATGTTTCAGATTTTAAATTACGTCCAAATGGATGTTTATTTAACGTTTTGTGTGTTACCTTTATTTGTTAAATACCATGTTCTTCGCACTTAAACCATAAAATTCAGTTCAACAGCAATATCGCAAAATAATTTTAAATTGAGCATATCTTTAGAAATTTCGGTACACGCTCTCACGCGCTGGAGATAAAAATGTTTTTCTGTACAACGTTGGTATTGCTGGCTTTGAAATCTTTGAGTTTGTTAATGAAAAATTCGTTAAAGTTTTAGAGAATATTGTTACGAATTTCACATTTATTTGGCTATTTATTTAGAACTGTAATTAAAATTCCTTTTTATTTTCCCGTGCAACGCACGCAGACGATTTTTGAAGAGAAAGCTACGTCAAAAAAAAAAAAAAAACATGCATACATTTATGCAGATTTTTCATTTTTTAAACTTTAATGCAGAGCGATAACATTTAGTGGCAACAATTTGAAAAGTGAATTGGGCATTCAGAGTGAATCAACGCAAAATCGCAAAACGAAAGTAATAGTCCTTCGGGACTAAATCCCTTTAGACTAATAACATGAAATATACTTTTCGAATTTCCTTTTATCAGAAATGTGTTGTATATACGTTAAAGTAAATTTTTTTATTTCTCTTTTTTATGAAAACTGTTTTCTGTCCATCTAGTTACTACCAAATGTTCAGATATGCATCAATTATTTATGTGAAAATCACTTTTTGTATATCGCAGTAGTTTACCATTAAATGTATTTTAGTGAAAAATAGGACTGTCGTCATTTCTTACTAGCCTTAAGCAACATCGCAAAGCTGCATATAATCATTTTTCTATGTAATAATAGACGTATTATTTTTGCGCATCAGACGTAAACTACTGTCCTCCATTATGATTTTTTTGGAGATTGGTTTCTCATTCACTTCCCATGGTTTACTTTTAAGAGCAAATTTCTTATAGAGATAGATAATTCTTGGATAAACTCCAGGGATTCACTGTCCCGCCGAAGCCTCGGTACAACGTATGTGTATGCATTTGCTGGGACGAATACCGTGAGCCATCAGAGAAGTCCGCCGCTGGAAAAAGTAAATATGTATTACGCAAACAAAACCGATTCCAAAGAATAACGAAGGCTCTTCATTTCGAATTCTTTCGCCTTACTTCTTTGTTCGATCCGAGGATTTTTCTGGAAAAAAAAATCCAACTTTTAAATGTGGGAGGCTGATATAAAAAGTGCAACTAAAGTTAAAAAAAAAGGGGGGAAGTACTCGAGAAAATGAAAAAAGAACTCGGAAGTTTTGTGTCAGCATCTGTTTAAATGTGAGAGTAAATCTGAGGAAGCGAGGTGAGTTCGAACTCATTTGCTTGTTATTTCCTCGAGAGCTCCCTTCCTCCCCCAAATTCAGGTCCACCCTCCATTTTTTCCTTTAAATCATTTTTGGATTATTCCTATTTTTGAACTCCATAAGATAGTCATTTCCGCTGAACTACTTCCTCTTTTTTAAGAAAAATATGTGAACTTTTACACTTAGTGATAAGAAGACTGCATTTCTTCCTCCCCATCCCTTATTTCGTTCATAATATGTTCCTTTTGACAAATACTCGGATTTGTTATGTAAGAGATTTTTATGTTTTTGTCAGCCGAATGAGGCCTTTGTGAAAAACGCTGGAGTTTTATATGATTTGTACAGCAGAGAGATTTCATTTGACTGTTAACTTCCGTGCCCACATGTGAAAGTTTTTTTTTTTTTTTGGACTGGAAGGACATTTTCGTGTTCAGTTGTGAAATATCTCGAGTTCTGAAATTAGAATTTATAACTACACTTCTTTATTTATACAAAAATTTATTTAATTATTGTTTGTGTTTTTGAATCTTCTTAATATTGTATCTCTATTTCTCACTAGCATGAAATGATTCGTACTGATTTATGTATTAAGCACCAGCTCAGCAACTTTCGCTTCCCTTTTCCACATGTCTTTGCTATTTAATAATGCCTAATTAAAAATTTTGAAAAATAATTAATATTCTTATTACTATATATTTCCTTAAGTGTTTCGTTAGAATCTGTTTAGTAACTTTTAATGCTAAAAGGGTTAGGGCTTTATGCCCGGGCATCCTGGTGTTCCAAGCATGGCTAAAACGCAGGGAGGAGTCTTGCCGACCTTTTACGAGGAGGGACTATGTGGTTTCCCTTGTTCTGCTAACTGCCTTATTTACACTGTTATCTACTGGCCATAGGTCGTAAGAAATTTTAATTTTCTCGTGCTTCTTATAAGCGAAATTAATTTAACTTTTAGTGTTGTCTTTTAGTTCGTCTTCATGACAGCGTTCTTATCGTACGTGAAGTAATGTGAAGTAAAATATATTGATACAGTAATTCCAAGTTTAACTGTATAAACGGAAGCTGTAAGAAAAACTATTCCTTACACAAGAAATCATTACGGAGCCTGTGTAAGCAACCTTTGATGCCGTTTTATGGCAACACGCTCACTATCCGTGTCTCAACCCTGTGGTCTCGATCGCTTTCCTGTTATTTTTGTCGTGGTGGTAGATTAATATAAACTCTTTTGCAAAAAATCGAAGCACCATGAAGGAAGTGGTTGTTTGTGATGGAATTGAATATGTGTATAGCTCATACACAGGTAATAAAATGATTAAAAAATCAAGGTCATAATACCTGTTTACGACTCACAGTCACCCATTGAGTGTTCAAATTAGTAGTTGGTCGAACCGCTCCTTGCGGCAATGCATGCTTGAGTTCGTCGAGGCAAGGAGTGGTAGAGGTTCCTAATGCCATCCTGCGACACATTCTGCCAGGCATTCATCAGTTGTCGCTCCAAGATCTGCGATATTTTGTGGTGCCCGAATCTGGCGGCCTACCATGTGCCAGACATGCTCGATTGGTGAAAGGTCTGGCGACCTTGCCAAGGAAGAGTATCAACCGCACGGAGACAATCCAGAGATACACAAGCGGTACGTGGCCTGGCATTATCTTGTTGGAAAATGGCGCCAGCATGACGTGCTATGAAGGGTAATGCAAGTGGCCGCTGGGTGGTATCAGCATATCTTTGAGCTGTTAAAAGATGTACAGAGGATGACTAAAAATGACCTGCTGTCATAACAAATAGCGCCCCACACCATCACACCATGGGTTATGGCTGTATGCCTTTGCAAAACAAATGCTGATTAGGACCGCTGGCCGCGTCCTCTCCAGACACGAACACGGTGATCATCTGCTTCAAGAGTGAGCGGGATTCATAGCTGAACACTATACGATGCCAGTCTGATGGCAGCCGTGATGATCGGCTGTGACACCACTCTAGACGATTCCGCTGATGTTGTGGAGTCAAAGGCAAACGCTTAATGCCCTTCCGGAGTGTAACCCCGCCTCAGACAAACGCCATGAGGTGGTAGACGGTACCACGGGAGGTATAGACGTGGTTGTAATGTGTTGAATAGTCGACAATGATACCGTTGGGGCGGTTCGGGCCTGGCGAACAATCATCCTGCCTCGCATTTTTGCTCCTTGGCTCTTCCAGAGCCTTCATTTCGTCGGCAATTTTCTTGTAGCAACCATTGCCGCCAATATCTTTGCACAGCAGTGCCTGTACGCTGCAGGTGGCGGCCTATTGCTCCGTGTGACCACCCAGCTTCACGCAGCCCTACAAGGCGACCACGTTCGAAGTTGTTTAGTTGTCTGTAAGGTCTTCGATATCGTAGTAATGGCATCTTTAGTTGCTTCTTTACGGAATTTCAATGGCAGCAACAAAAAAAAGATAAATTTTCCGCTCTATGACTGGTTTTATACTTAGCGTTGCGCACTAGAAATCCGCGCTATGATCGCAATTCCTGTTCATTCGCCTTGAAAGTTTGATAATTTGCATGTTCGATCAAGATGTTTTTGATACCAAATTTCGTCACGATCGCAATGTCCTTCTTGGTGTTTCGATTTTTTTTGCAAAAGTGTGTATTTTTAAAAGAAACAAAATTAATCTCAAAAGATAGATCTACTTAAGTTCTCGTATGTACAAGCGTGAAACATTATACCCGTTATCCAGAAGTAGAATATTATTGAATTTTAAAATGATTAATGATATGAAAAATAAGAAGTTATTTGTTTTGCTCTTCTTATGCTCTTTTTCAAGTAAATATCAGTTTACTAATTATTTTTTGATATTCGTAAGATGAAAAAAAAAATATTTTATTATGATGAGATCATACTGACTTCTCCTCTTTATCTAATTTTCATGAATTCATCAGAGTATTTTAACCATTATTGTGCTCATTCATCTTCGTATTAAAAATACAAAAGTCATGTCAACACAATCATCTCCTTAAGATGACAACTGCTGAAAGTGAGCGTTATCTCTGTTAATTTAAACTATAGTATGAAGTTTTTCATCTCTAAGATACTAACATCCTTGTCCGTGAGCAGTCATCTTAGAAAGGCTTATAATTTTTCTTCATACCTAATGCCCAACAATAAAAGCCACAGCAATCTATTGATTGATGTATATGTATATATATCTGTGTCTCTATCAAAAATATTTTGCAAAAAATGTTTCAGGTGCTAATATTTCGTAGTTCTTTATGAATCGATTATCATTGGTTAACTGCGTCAACAACTTACAAATTATTTTCTGTAAATATGTAAAATATAGAATATGCAAGACAATCATTAGCAAAATTGCTAACTTAAATTGTTACGTTTTTTTCCCACTTCTTATTCTTATGTACGTTAAAGGAGTTCGTAGATTTGGAGTGAATAAGGACGACACTACTTGCTGGAGTATCGAAACACACTTTATTGGCCAGTATTTTCAAGACAGCTCCAAAAACACTTTTACAGCCGTCGAAGAACTACTGTAAACACGCTGAGACAATCAGCGACACAGCTATCTGGCTATAACGATGGAGACAGCTTCACGGCAAAGCACCAGAGTACAGCTCCCAACTCTGCTGAGTCTTTCTCGGAACTTTATGTTCTATCGAGACTCCACGCTACAACTCGCGATGCAATCGACGATACACTAGAGTACAGCTCCCGACTGGGTTCAGTAGTTCTCGGAGCTCAGTACCCTCTAAGATAAAACTCGACGATGCACTAACTCGCAATACACTGAGAGGTTCTCTCGATGTATTCGACGACTAACTCGGTACTAGATTACGAGACACTCGCTCACTGCCTGACTATCAACTTGGTAGACTAGGCACACTGACTGACTCTCCACGTCACCTACCAGCAGGGTTTATATAGCTTTTGGCTTGTGTTCGAGAGGATTTTGGGCTAAACTAGTAAGAATTCGTTCCAGAAGGTTCTCCATCCGTCCATAGCACATCGCCAATTTTCTCGCCAAAATGGGCGATTTCTCGCTAAATATGGCAGCCCTGCCTTCCCTTCCCATTTTTGGCAACCCTAAACCTGCTTTGCGGGGAAGCTATCCTACCGCGCCTGGACACTTCGTAACAATACCTTTTAAAGAAATATAAAATATTTATTCAATATTTTATATTTACAAATATTTTATATAAAATATTGAATCATTAAGTTTTTATTCCACCAGCAATTATTATTTTCCTTTTTCAAAATAGCAAAATAATATATTTTTACACAAAACACATATTTTTACAGTATTTCATGTGGGTTTTATTGGCCGTAATATATTTATCAGTTCTCTGTCGCTGAAGTAATTGTAGGTGTCCGAATGCTTTCTTGTATCTATATTGCACGTACAGTCTCACTTGTAAAAGAATGCGTGGAAATGTGTCTTCCTTTCTTCTTTTTAAGTTGCCCTGACATACCCGCTGACGTCATAGTGCTGATATTTGCATATGCATTACCTTTCTGCTGAGTTGTCTTTTTATTATACTGACGCAAATAGCCCTTTTCAACAACTTCTTAGTTTTATGTTGAAAAATGACTTTTCATCGCCTATCTAATGCTGCTTTCTTCCCTGATTTTATAGTTTATTAGGTGGGTCTCTTTCATACAGATTTGTTAGTTTTTTGAATTAGGGTGGAAATTTGAAATCAGCACGCAGTTATTATATTACTACATCGCCTTTGGTAAAGAAATGCAAAGTTGCATAAGATTTATTTCCATTAACTGTTTATTTTTATATTCTTTCTGTCCTGTACTTCAGTTTTTTCTGTCTGCTCTACCAGAAGTGTATATTTTGTAGCCAGAGTTTGAAAGCCAGCTAGTCAGACAATAAAAGTGTATTTATGTTTAGAGTTTGCGCGCAATTAGAACCTGAGTAATGAGTATTTAATTTACTATTTTTCTAGATGTTTGACTTTGCTGTATTCCAAAAACTCCACGAAGAGCAGTGATTTAATTTAAACAGCATTACATTGTTAGTTTATAATGTAATTGTTCTTTGCGCCTGTTGTATTCATTAATGCTGTAATCAAAATACGAGGAAGATGAATGGTAGTGTAGGTAGGTTAACCTAAACCGCTGTTTAGATAGATTAAACGAGTCTTTAAATTGGCAATTAGATTTAATCTGACTACCAGACTGTGAACAAATTTTATATGTTACGTATGTTGATAGTACATCAGTGTAGGATATCTCGCTAACTATGTATTCCCCTTTCTTTTTTGTCCTTTATAAACCAAGCAGCTCATATTCTCGCTGTTGATGTTAGCGAACAGTATGCTAACGAGAAGTAGGAAGGCAGTACATCATCGATGGCCATCGAACCTCTAATGTTACGGAATGTAGGGGGGGAGAGCAGAGGGGAAAAAGCGCATTCGTTATCTTTTTTTTTTTTTCACTAACATAATGCTTGCAAGAATATATAAAGAAGTGAAGAAGGAAGACACAAGTTTACTGCATGGTTTGATGCATAAAATTTTCTTGTTAACTTGTTCTGAGGAGGATCTGGTGCTGCTCTAAATAGCATTTATTCGTGAAAAATTCCTCCTCCGCGTAGGCGAATTGAGGAAAAGAAATGAATACTTTTTTATTGGGGGAGGGAAGGAAGGAAAGGATTGAAATATGTATATGTGGATAGAGAGGGGAGTTGCAAGTACTGTGCACCGAAGACGCGTTAAGCATTTTTATATTGGGCGGAAATTGCGCTACTTCTTTTGAAAGGGTAATATAGCTTATGGGTTTTAATATAAAAAGGATGGCAGTTTAATGATATGCAACAGCCTAGCTTTGGAGCTAATTTGCATTTTCTTCGTTTTCCTCCTCTTCTTTTGCGGTAGATTATGCGACCTACGAATCCTGCCGTGGTCTTAAGCGTTTAGAACAGCAAATGACTGACATCGCGTCAAGAAATGTGGTGAATTTTCCTTTAAAAAGCCTGGTGTCTTCTAGTTTTTGCCAAAAGACTTTGAGATGGGACTTCCGTCTACATCGAAATGTTGTTATTTGAAGGTTTCCTTACTGTGATCATATTTGCTATTCAGATGGGGCTGATTTTTTGAAGCATGTGAAAAAAAAATTTTTTTTCCCAGACAAAAATCGTGTTTATCATAAATAAACATTTCTGCCACTCAGAATTTTTTTTGAAGAATTTTGATTTATTTTCGGTAATAAAAATACTTTTCCTCACTGTAGACTGATTTAATCTTTTAAAAATCACCCTACCTGGATTCTTAAGAGTAACATAGTAAATAAAATGGGTTTCTAACCGATTCCAAAATTTCAGGAGTAAATATACGAATCGCTAGCCTCTTTTCTATATTTCTTTCTTTTTCTTTTTTTAAAATTTTGTTTGAATAATAAGTACACCACTAGAAAAGTAAATTGTCGACAAGAATAGGAAATTTGCCAGCATACGTGCAGGAAAAAATAAAAGCAAATAAATAAGTAAAATTTTTAAATCGGAGGGGGGAGGAGAAAAGAAATGCGTCGTCCACTAGTAGGCTAATAGAGAGGGGGGGACAAAATCTGTGTAGTTGTGAACAGTAACACAAAGTTTTTCGTGTTATGAAACGACATCCAGAGACCAGTTTAACATGATTCTGCACGTCTGCTTAATCTGTTTTTTTAAAAAAAGAATCATTTCGTATGTTTAAGGAGAGAAATTAGAAAAGGGAAAGCCAGAAGATTTCTAGATAAGTAATTGATTTCAAAATTAGACTCGTAAAGTATTAGTAACTTTAGATCAAATTTTGAATTTTGTTCAAATGCTGCTGAATTTACAGTTTTTGGGTTGTGCATTACAGTTAAAAGTTGGACCTAAGTTGAGGCTAACATTACATTTTAATTATTGCTATTTAATTATTTGAAATTTCATACACTTTCCTATTTTTTTATCTTAGTTATTTTGGCTTTGTTAATTTTTTTTGTTATTTTTGCTTTGATGGTTTAGTAGATGTTTTTATTAGATTGTGTTTTTATTGTATTTTTAAAATTCTTCATGTAGTTGATTAAACTCTCTGTCCTCGGAGATATACTCTAGGGATGAAGTTTTCAGACCTCCAATTAGCAGAAATCTGCAAACTGGTATTCATGTATGTAAAGGAAATTTGTCTCTGAAACTGTAACTTCAGCAATGCATATTTTAGACGTCTTAGTAATACTTCATTG
This sequence comes from Stegodyphus mimosarum, assembly GCA_000611955.2. Taxonomy (NCBI): domain Eukaryota; kingdom Metazoa; phylum Arthropoda; class Arachnida; order Araneae; family Eresidae; genus Stegodyphus; species Stegodyphus mimosarum. The sequence goes on from KK112333.1 coordinate 167,797, forward strand.
TCCAGCGAAAGTTTTCGCTTGAGCAACGAATGTTGAAAATTAATTCTTCTCTGGAGATCTGCAGACGGAGTCCCTTGAGGTCTAATTGAATCCGTCTCTTGATCGGATTGCGAATTAGGCCTGACGGATATTTCCTTTCAACTTTAAATTCCTCTTTTATCACTAACAAATATCTGGCGGTTTCTTGTATTGATTTCTCCTTTGCCTCTGGAGAGATGTTTTATCGTAGATGAGAAAAAAAAAACTTCTTCTTTACTTGGAATAGAAAAGTTTTACGAATCGTGAATTCTCTCTCTCCATGCCTGCCGTTACAAATGCCTTTAACTCCGTCTTTTCGAAAATTTTTTGTCTGTGACGTTACCTTGTGCTACTGTGCATTCACTTACTTATTTTCATTTACCTTTCGTGCGGCATGATAGATCCTTTGAATGTTGCCATTTGATATAACATTAAATTTTAATTTGTTTAGAGCTTATAAATTCTCGAGCCGTTCGCAAACAATAAATGCACATTTATAAATCATTTTGACTTATTTATTTATTTTAGTGTTTTGATTCGAACACTTTAAAATATATTTAATTTACGGGATGTGCATTAGATAGCTTAGAACATTTAGTGCGTTCATCTTTTAACAAAGACTGTAAAGGTTTTCGTTATGCTGTTAATAACACTTAAATACCTTCTTGTCTTAATGTTATACTACGGAAGTACTATTAAGTAGTAGATGTGTTGTTGTATACAGAAAAACAATGATTATAAATTATATCTTAAAGATAATGTGCGACAGAAAACTCGAAGGTTCTGTAACTTACGAACAAATGCATAACTGTTAACCTAAAAGTGCTAATAATGATCTAGCTCTAGCTATCGAATGAAACAGATCTGCAAATTATTCTAGCTTTCAAGTTTAAATTCCCCCTTCCCCCACAAAACTTCCTGTATCACGGTTACCTATTACTGCGCAAACAGTCTTTAAAAAGGGGAAAAGCGCTTCCTCAGAGCAGGGAGTAATCTATCTAGAATTAACGTGAACTGCAATTCATAGAGTGAGATTCGTCATTTATCTGTTGTGCTAAACTGCAAGATTATGAAGTTTTAACTGAGCAGGTGATCTGAATCAGTATATGTATAATTCATAATAATGTATGATAATTTTAATTTACTTTTAATTACTTTTGTTTTGAATATATGTATAAATTCAAACTTATTACGTGCTCTGCTCTTAGGCACAACACGGAAAGGAAGAGATGCTCCGTGCAAGTGTTTTTAATGGAAAGTGTCTGGTATCCGCGTTACACATGGCGAAAACCACGAAAACGCCCATGCAGCCAATCCCTTCACCAAAACTCAAACTACCAGTGTTCAGCGGCTTTTACCGCTCGTCCGCTGGTGGGCCTGAATCAGTATTTTGTGTTGCACTTGTGGGCGGAAGAGAGAGATTACTTACAGGAGAAAGATTTTCAGTATTTACCTGATTATATTTTCCCTCTTTTTTTCATAAAGCTACGAAAAGATAACTGATATTGCATAAATGCCAAGTGTCGTCGCACCTAAACATCTGTTATAAAAGATACTAAAGAATTGCTAATAAGAACTTAAGAATTATTAATAGACTTATAAATAAATAATTCTGATAACTAAAGAATTATTAACAGACTTAATTATATACTTCTTATAATTTAAGAATTATTAATAGCTCTTAAAACTATTGATAATTTTCCATATTGTAATTTATTGGGCTTCGTGTTTTTGAATACATAGCAACGATTCGCAGTTTCTAAGAAATTTTAGTAATATGCTATATATCATATAAACGAATTTTTTGCTGAATCTTTTTATATTTTCGTAGCGAATGCATTAAGCAAGCAATGAAAGGAAAATTAGACCCACGTATTAATTTTTGTCAGATGAAATCGCCACCGAAAAACTAGAACTAGAGTATTTAATAGTAATTACTAAACAATAGAGTATTTAGTTATTTTACTAGCGTATTAAGGACCCAGAGTATTTAATATTATTGTTTCTTAACTGAGATCATCATAAACTTCGAATCCGTCGAATTGTTTTGACGGAAGCCAAGAAGAAATAAATCACTACTAATATTTACAATTAACTTGAATGTATATGAACGAGGTTGTCTCGGCATCAGAAAACAAACGCCGGGATTTAGATAATTTGTATAAACTTACATTATGATGTCTTCACTAATTCATTTGCCTTCGTGTTTTAATCGTTGAGGTATGTTAAAATTGAAATTCATATAGGCAACAGGATGCAAGCGACATTTTCCAAATGTGATCTTTCCTATTTTATAGGCCGGCGGGGAGAGTAATGTTTCTGACTCAGGGACCTAATGCTTTCACTGAGAGTCAGTTCTCGTCCATGACAAAGACGCTTCGCACTTACACGAGTCGATTTGAGTTTCTCTCGGCATTAATCACCTGTTTTCTCTCTGCTTTCAACTCTCTTGATGTCTGCCGCAAACCTATTCATTCTCTGATGACTATTGTTAAAGGCTTTTGTTTCCATTGGAAGCTTGGCAAAGGAGTAGGTGATCCAGTTGGAGTGCGCGCTGTCACGGAGGACGGATGGGTTCATTGCTGTTGTTTTGAATCGTATTTGCTTTATAAAAGATTGTTTTAATTGTTAAAGCTCATTTATATTTCAAATTTTTGACTTCATTTGAATATGTATATAGGAGTTTTCAAGAGTAAAATGGTGGGATTCCTCGAATTCTTTGAAATGTGTAGTATTTGAATGAATTAAACTGAAAGTGATTTTATTTAATTCTGTCAGTTCAAAAAGATGATCTGAGTGCATTTTCATTGTGTGCGCCAACCGCTAATAGACAATAAACGCCCTTCAAGTTATTCATAAAGAAAGTGAAAGACCATTTTACGCCATAGTCAACAATAAGGTCTTTGTGATTCAGTTGTGCAGGATAGCCGGCGTAAGACATTGAGGTTGCATTCCTATCGAACTGTTGTGTTCAGTTGAAATGCTGGAAATCATACTATTGATGTAGGAAGTTCTAACGATTGAATACGGCATAAAATAAACATCAGAAGAAAAATTACAGGTAGTTTGAAAAATTAGCGAACGCTACGTACCCTGGCGTGTTGTATACCCAATACAACTGCATGCTCATTATATTATTGAGGAACGGAATTAAGTAAAAGTAATTTCAATCTACTTCATGTATTCAGCCATCTCGCAGATCTCGCAATATAATATAATTTAAAACGCTAAAATACAGTAAAAATGAAAAAGGTACATACAATTTAAAACTCTGCATTTGTACTTGAATGTAATATGTAAAAATAAAAATTAATTAATTCTAAGCTTTAAAAAAAACTATGAATATAAACAAGGTTTAAACTAGTTATTCAAAAGTATTCGGTTACATTCCGTAGTAACAAAAATAATTTCATTTAATCATTAGTATATTTTGTAAATGGTGTGTATTTTTTAATAATTTTATCATTAGTCTATTTTTTTCATTACCTTTTTCACGTATGGCTGCTTTAAACCTAGAAGGCATTGCTGTTTATTAGCCTTTATATCATATTGCTGTTAATTTTACTCATTCCGTTTGAAGACGCAATTTAAGTAGATTTTTATTTTTACTGAAATTTTCTTTTAGGGTTACCACAAATGGCCGAGCGAATAAAAACGCGGAAGACTCGGTATTTCGATCTGCATTCAGATTTCGACGAACGGGCTGGTTGCGCGGAAGTTTTAAAGGTTTTCCCCCGTATATAACGTGAATGGGAACCAATTTTCCTTAGAAAGTCATCCAGGGAAGTATTTTCCCCTTTAAGCTGATAGCCTTCGTATACACTCAAACCTGTTTTTGTGCAGTGGATAGAGACTGCATAAAAAAATCACACAAAACTTCACGAGTAGCTATAAAAAATAGTCAGAGTCGTTTAGAGTTGACTTTTTTTCAGGTACCATGTAGTCGGTGATTAGTTTTTGCTACCACTGTTGTTTCACTAGATGCTTGTATATGTCTCGGTAACCAGATAGACAAGATTAAAGCTCCTTTTTTATTGATTATTTATTTATTTATTTTTATTCATAATTTCGTCAGTTATGTTCCAGTTTGATAGAAATATTCATATACAGCACGCGCGCGCACGCACGCACACACACACAAGAAAAAGAAAAAAGAAAATCCGCTCAAATAAAAAAAGACCTTACAAAACAGGTTTGAGTATACTTTGCCATAATCAACTAATTAAAAGATTTCTTCAACCCTCCTCAGAAATGTCCCTTATATTTTCTGACTGATTTCATGTAAATTTTTCCGTGAAAATTTTGATTTAAAGGTCCGCTTTTGCTGTCAGTCTCACGCTTTAATTTTTAGTGACAGTTGACCTAGAATACTATAAGAGCTAATTAATTTTACTTTATAGTGAATTAAACCATAACTGTGGGACGCAAAAAGCTATGTATATGGAATTTCAGTCATAAATCTTTGTGGAATGTCTAGTTCTGAATGCAGTTTTTGTAATAAGAAATATGCGTTTCTCATTTTGAATTGAATGAGTATGTTAATTTCAAAAGTTCAGACTTGAAAATATCAAAAATATCAGTTTCGGTTTCGACCGACTGTTTTAACAAAGGACTAGTATGGGTTTTGCCTCTTATAGTCACCCAGTGTGTTATGTACAGTTTTAGGATGTAAAAGTTTAATAATTAATTATTTTATGCAATAAACCTTTCCGGAAAGGGCGCGAAATTGTAAAATTCTTTAGCTAACTATAATTGTTTCTCCATGATTAGCCTTTTGATATATATTTTAAGAAAATTAATGCATAAAAAATTTGATTAAAATCGAAATTGCTAATATCCTTTTTCAATAAATGTTCAAAAATTCCTTTGATCCTACCTCAGTTTTTTTTAAGAAGTTAATACAACAGAAGCGAAATCTTTTGAGCTATAAACTTCTTTCTGGAGACATAAACGGCAGAACTTTTAACTGCATTTCTTGAGATCCAATCAGAATTGGAATTTCAATCAAACGTTCTTTCTTTCTTTGGCCTTTAAACGAAACATTTATACTTTTGAAGTATGTAGAAATGGAATTTTAGAAAACTGTTTGCTCGGGTAATTATTTCTCTGTGTAACATTATTGGAGTGGGAAGAAGAAGAGTTATCGAAAATGAATGCGAGATGTTGAGGTCGTTACTTTTCTACATGAAGATTTCCAACTAGAATAAAATTTACTGACGGTTTTTCTTCAAGGACCTTAAAAGTTCCCGCAAATCGATAAAGTTCAATTTTCTCCGTTATATCGTCATGGTGATGCTTTGCATCTTAAAAATAGATTTTCTTTTCCAGTGAATGGGCATTTGTAACTAATGTTCTTACAGAGTTTCTGAGTATGATGTCTTAATGTACCCTTCCAAGTCGTTTTTACTTTTCGTCAATTTTTTGATATAAATTAATCATACTCGTTCTTTTCCATGTACCTTATAGTCATTTCCAAATTTCATGCTTTTAGGCTTCGATTTAAGTAAGCGTTTTTACGCAGTGCGTTTGCAAACGTCTGCGTGAAAAAAATGGCTATTTAAAAGAAATAACTTCACTTTATTTCCTTTCTAATATTCACATTGTATTGTTAGGAAGTGCTTGGAAATTTCATAATCAGTTTCGGCTCGGAACTACCTAGATCGGATAAGCCACCCCGTGTAGGGCTGTTTCGAATTGAGGCAAACTGCTTATAACTTCTTTCTATTCTGTTCGGGAATTTTGTAGTTTTGAAATTATTCTAGTATTATGACAGCTACTCCCAAGTCCAAAATTATCTTTACATGCATAAAATCACGAATTTTTTTGAAACTGAGAATTATAATTTTATGACTTTGGGACAACTGACAGCACATAAATACAGAGGAAAAAGTTAAGCGGACTGCATATATTAAAAAGCTGTTGCATCAAACAATAAAAATGGTAATAATGTGTTACAAAGAGATTTTTTGGGGGGGGGAGAGAAACACTTAAAAAATAATAATTGAGGCTTATGAATTATGTGATCTTCCCTGACTTGTACACACATATCATATTGTGCTATAAATACATAAAAGTGTTTGTGGTTAATCATCGATGCCTTTTTTTTGCTTCATATTCCTTGAAACGCGCGTTCATTTCATATTGCATTGGTTCAGCTCATATGTGCAGAGCCATCGTAACCCCGTGAACACCGTGTGCAGCGTACTTAAAATAAGAAATGTAAAATTAAGTGCTTAAAATGGTATTATATTCCCCACCACCACTACCGA
>KK112333.1:188565-211392 GCA_000611955.2 Stegodyphus mimosarum
TCTTTGAGTTTGTTAATGAAAAATTCGTTAAAGTTTTAGAGAATATTGTTACGAATTTCACATTTATTTGGCTATTTATTTAGAACTGTAATTAAAATTCCTTTTTATTTTCCCGTGCAACGCACGCAGACGATTTTTGAAGAGAAAGCTACGTCAAAAAAAAAAAAATGCATACATTTATGCAGATTTTTCATTTTTTAAAATTTTATGCAGAGCGATAACATTTAGTGGCAACAATTTGAAAAGTGATACGCCGTTTTTGTGTTTCCGACGCAAAATCGCCAAACGAAAGTAATAGTCCTTCGGGACTAAATCCCTTTGTCCTAATAAATAAATAAATAAAATCGGAAAGGTTTCAAATTTTAAATTACGCCCAAAGGGAAGTTTTTTTTAACATTTTGTGTGTTACCTTTATTATTAAATGTCATGTTCTTCCTACTTAAAATCCAGTTCAACAGCAATATCGCAAAATAATTTTAAAAGAGAAAATTTTAAACATAATTAAATTAAAGTTTTAATTAATTATGAAAAATTTTAAACATATGCTCAAAAATTAAAGTTTTAATTTTAATTTTTGAGCATATGTTTAAAATTTCCGATACTACAGTTCCGCGCGCTGAAGATAAAAAGGTTCCTTCCCCCCGTAGAGTGTTGCCATTTCTCGCTTTTAAATCGTTAAGTTTGCTGATAAAAAAATTCGTTAAAGTTTTACAAAATAGGAAATAGATAATAAAACAAATTCCAAATTTCAAATTTGGGCTTCCAGATGCGCATATTCGGGTGGAAACGTACGTTATTCAAAATTGGATGACTCTAGGTACCGTTGTTTTATCACATTTGGAGAAATATACATACATTTATGCAGATTCTTTATTATTTAATTTCTTTAAATATAATACACGGCGATAACATTTGGTGGCAACAATTTAAAAAGTGAATCGGACATTAATAGTGAATCAACGCAAAATCGCAAAACGAAACAATAGTCCTTCAGGGACAAAGCCCCTTTGGGGGGAGGGAATGCGTATTATCATTTATCTAAGTCTAACTACATTAATAAAGATCTCAAGGCAAGTTATAACATGCTACAACTTGCTCTATCATATGTTTTCGAATATTTTTATCGATTTTAAAAAGTATTGCGACTAGTAAAAAAAAGTAAAGCAGCATTTTAGAACTTAATACAACGACAAAATAAATAGATAAAACCATTTTTAAAGAAGATTAGTTGATTTACCGCTAACCAAAAGTAAAGTCTCTTTTTTTTTTCCCATTAACTAGCGAAGACGGAGCACGTGAGTGCAACCTCTTAACTACCCGTTTTCCCGGGGCATTGGCTATGCTTACGCGTAATGTGTCCTGTCGTAAAATCATGCTTAGTGAAAATTCTGATCAAACATTTTAAAAACCGCCGCTTACCGTTGCGTGTCATTATTTGGCCTGTTCCAGCTAGCCCCTAGCTTCCCTACAATAACGAATGTAAGAAAAAAAAAAGTAAAATATTTTCTATATTTTTTATCCCAGCTATTAGTTTCGTGTATAAATGTTAAAATACTTAAATGTTAAACTAATTTTTCGAAACATTAGCCTGTAATGTAAAATTTTCAAAGCATTTAACTCGTATTACTGTTTTTTGTCCTCAGTAGGAATCTTAATTTTGCGGAAGATTTAGCGCCTTCAAGAATGGGAGAGTATTCGTGTTGTATCAAAATGTGGGAAATTTTTGTCTTTCTTAGTTTGTAGGGTTTATATTTATTTTAACTAACATTTATTTTAAGTTCATAGTCCTTTCCTTTTTAGCCTTCATTTTCCCCCTAGAAATGCCCGTGCCAGAGTATGTAAATTACAGTAGCACACGCAGTTTATTCAAATTTAGCGGAAGCTAGTTGAGTTAAATAGTAGACGAAACGAGCGTGAAAAAGTCTTGCTTTGAAGCTACGCTGGAGAGATTGCTCGGTAGAATTTAGATCAGCGCGTGTCGGCCTTTGTGCCTAGCTTTGCAGAAGTGCTAGACCTTCAACTGTTAAATCAGTAATCTTGCTGAATATCAGCGATAATTAAAAACGCGGTTAGTTAAGATCTCAGAGCCTCGTCGGTAGTGATTGACATTTGTTCATCTAGTTTCTTATTTTCAGTTTTACCTTGCTTTTAGTTCAACCGCCGAGTTGGCGCAGTTTGTGAGCGTCGAGGAGACGCAGTTGTAATTTTAAAAGTACAATAAAAGGGTTCAACCCCTTCGCACGTTTTTGTGACTCACTATCCCAGTGACTGACAAGTTGCGCCAGAGGGATCTTACAAGTTATTGACTTTTTTGTTTGCTTATGTGTACGTAAAATCCTAACTTTATTTTTGTAATAGTCTTTAAGTTTTCTATTTATCTGGCTACATTTACTTTGTTAATAGGATAAATCTTTCTGTATTACATCATTTCAAAATTAATCCTTGTCTTTATGATCACTAATGGGGCATATTTTGACATAACAACAAAAGCGGAAGCAAAATCTTTTCTATCCAATTATAATGTAAGTCGAAAGTTTAACCAAAAGAGTAGCAGTGAAGCCATGCTGTGTCCTTCTGTTAAGAATTTAGCTGACTTTACCTTTCTTATTGTAAAGTCACTAGCGTAATTTTCACTTTTCTCGCGCTTGCCTATGTACAGCTAACTTCTTGCTTCCTGCTGTAATGTAGAATGTGCCCTTACAGGTTTCTAATAACACACTGCATATCTCGCTTCAGTTTAGATGTGTATTTTAAACATATGTTCAAACTGGCCTTCGTTACATATCTCTTGTAACCATTCACGGAAGATACATAAAGTGGGCATTTATTTTAACGTTTTCATATTTCAAGTATTGATCTATTCTGGATAAAAACTACCAAAATATCTTAAAAAAATTCGTTCTTAGTGAGGAAAGATTCATGGAAAAGTTTTGAAATGCTTAATTGATGATACTCCTTCCGAAATGCTATGGAAAGACACCAGCAAATTTGCCAGAGGCCTCGTTCATGTATACAACAGAAATGTATTTCAATTTTCGAAGTCGAGTGTTTGTGTTTCGTTTATGAGTTTCAAGTCTTATAAATGAAAACATCGGAATATTATTAAAAAGTGTATTACAATGTAAGAAAAATAAGTATATAGAAGTTTTAAAATATATATTAGTACAGAATTTTATCACCATGGTTACTGTTTCATTTTTGATTCAGACGATGTTTTTATAGGTAGACGATTTAGAGAATTCTGTAGCTGTTCTAAATAATATGTATCGCTCGTAATGAAGCTTGTTTTGTTTGTTAACGTGTTTTCGTTATCGTGTATGTGTAAACGTTAAAAGCAGTTTTAATCTTTATTAAAAAAAGATATATCGTTTTTAAATAATAAATCTTGTTAAAATAATAAACAGCATGTTATAATTTGAAAAATCAATTAAATTTTCGATTCAAAATAAATATTTTGAAAATCGTTTCAAGCCTTTTTTTAAAGTGAAATTTAAAAATTAATACCAAATAAAAGATGACTTTTGACCGTCATTGCAATAACACAGTTATACGATTTCACATTCTATCTAACTTGTTACTTTTTTTTCCAGTGCTTCTAGTTTTCTCGAAACACGTCATTCCTACTAAAGGGATTGAAAAGAAAAATGGCGATGCTTTTTAAAGACGCCGTTCTCGAAAAATTGTTGTTTACATCTTTCGCAAAAGCCTGTGAAATGTTAAACGGTGTTTATGGCTTCTGTCTGAAAAGAACACATATTCGACTTAGTTTCCTTTCGACAAGAAAAAGGAAACGTATTTCTTTTAAAAATAAATAAATAAATAAATTTTAAAACATGATAAAGGGAAAAACTTTATACTGTCATTTTCTAGTACAAATGGTACTTTTATTTCGAGTATCCCGGTTTTACGAATTACAGTAAACTAAGATAAAGCGATGACGAGATTTTTAACAATATCGTTTATAAAAAGAAATGTATGTGACTTTCAGGTTCTTTTGTTAATCCTAGTAAGACGCATTTATATATTAGTTTTGTAGCAGCTGTAATGCTTATATATCCTATTTAACTGAACTGATTAGTGCGCCCAAAGTTTAGGATAACACTTGACACGCTTAACAAGTGTATTGCATTTCGTTAACATATATAATTCATATCACGGGAAAATAAAATCCATAGACACGATCTTGGCTCGAAAGTCTGCAGATGAAAAACGGAATCTAGTTGAAACATCATTTATCGTCCACGAATCTTGATTACTGCTCGAAGCTGATTAATCTCCTATGCTCTCTCATATAAAGCCGATTCTCAGAATATTACTATTTGTCAAAGTGTAAGGTTTTAATTTATGTTTAAAATTTAATTACTGTGTTAGCGAACAACAAACCGACCGATATAAAAATAGTATGTTGTATATGTTATGTTCTCCCTAAAGCTGCGTTCAGACGACGGTATAAAGGGCTATGTGTTTTAAGCCGAGCTGCGTTGCGAGGCAACCAGTCTGTGCTACGTCACAAATCTGTTTTAGGACTTTTGGGTTTCAACTTTGGATACGCGTCGACCAGTTAGAGCGAACACGCGGAACCTGAATGGGAAAACTGAGCGGGAAAGTTGTAGACATATTCACGCATGTGCAAATTTAGCGGTAAGTGCGCAATAAGTGGGTGCGGCTTAGATCCTATGTCCCCAGTGTGAACGGAATTCCCGCATTTTATTCCTTGTGACTATGTGACATCGCCGTCTGAACGCAGCTTTACGTGCCCAAATGTGCCCATGTATTATATTCGAATGTATTGCGTTATAGTAAAGCATACTAGAACTAAATAACTTAGTTGGGAAATACCGGCGTGGAAGACTTACGGAAATTGGCGCGTATTCGTTTTACTCATGGGGTACGACAAAAGGCTCACACAATCAAAGGAATTTGAAACCTTGTCGAACTACTGATCTCCAGTGTTTGGGCAACTGAACGATCCATGGCGGAGAATAGAAATTGATTTTTGACATGTTTGACACGCAGCAACCCAGAGTCTCTGAGCAGACAAACTAACTAATAATTTCAAAATATCGACTGGGACTGTAATATTAGGGAACATTATAAAACTTGATAACAAAGCGTATACGAGCTACTTCGCCATTTAAAACAAAACACTGAGTAATATTTTTTGAGGACGACTGCGAAATACCGGGGGAGGGGGAGTGGAACGTGTGAATTCCTTAAATTTCCGATTTTTGACTTATTCAGCAAATCTCTTTCGTAGCTTACGGCGAGAAACAAATCGCTATAAGAATTGTTCGAAGGATTGTTATAGTACCTCCTTTTTCGGGGATAAAAGCATAGTTTACTCCACAAGGAGAAAATTTAGGGAGGAGAGAAAAGGGCCTCCAGCAACTTTTTTTAAAAGAGAGAAGAATATCGTAGTGCCTCTGCACGCTACTATCGCGTTTTAATGGTCCGATGCCAAGTTCCAGTTTACCCAATTTATAAATAAATGTCTGGCTGTAATAAAGTAAAGATAATTTCGAATGTTTGCTCGTCGTTTTATTTTTTCCGAATTCTTTTCACTTATTTTACTCCGAAACTTCAATCTTCATTTAAAGGTGTACTGTGGTTTATGATAGCATTGTATTTTGTGTATACTTCGTGGACAAGGATTACTTCGATTTAAGAAACAAATTTCGATTTGGGAAGTCATAATTCTTATAGTACCTGGAAAATTTACCCACTTCTGCTTTTGGTTTTAATAAAATTGTGTAGCACCTAAATAGGTAAGCAGTTAGCGCATTTCCCTTGCATACTATCGTACTATAAATGATTAACACATACAACTAGCAGCAAGATTCACAGTTCGAATCTCGGCTAAGGCGGAGTGGATTTTTCATGTTTTGTGTTTAAAAAATGGTAGTAATTGTCTTAATATGGCGTAGTCGCGTAGCTAGAGGGACACAATCCACTTTGGATGGCACATTGTGGCTGGCGGTATTTTTCACGTGAAACAATATAGTATATAGGTATTAGTCATGTGGATCGTCGAGGTACGTGAAGAATAGCGAGGTTCTGAATTACCGCAGAGAATTAAATTGAGGGAAAAAAGTAATTTTTATACTAGCTGTAATATTCAAAGACTCAATACCAAATTTCAACAGCTACGTACTCTTGCTATACTTTCTTTACTCAGTCGACGTTTTTGAATAAAATGCAAATATCATCTGACGTACAGTCACATTAATAAAGAATAATTCCTCGTTAAGACAGAATTATTTCTTGCATCAGCTATGTCGTAAGTGGTTAGTATGTCCATCTCAACTGGAAAATGTGAGGTTCGATTCCTCGCGAGAGCACGCGCCAATTAAAAAAATAGACGATGATAATGGGTCGCCAGGTGGATTTCGTGGAATGGTTGGTTCTGTACATTAACGCTGCAAATATTTGTAAACTTTATCATTTATGTGTATTATAAATGAGAAGAATAAATGTGTTATCAATTCCATCAAATAGCAGTATTACTACAAAAGTTAAGATATGTATTGTTAAGCTTGTATTCTAGCTTTTATGCAGTTTATTATGAGATGTAACATTTAATGGAATGTTGAATAACAACCAACAGCGCTTACTTAGCGAGTCGCATTAACGGTAAATTGCTTGGTTTCAAAGTAATATAACATACTGACCCCTCGAAATTCGAAAGATTTCGCTGTAGTTGCTTTTAACGTAAAAAATTTATTTCCGCCAATTCAACATCCGTTCTGTGTCTTGAAAATATTTTCCGAGTTTCTTTTCTTTACCTGAAAGTTTCTGGATTCAGGAGAGCTTAAAAATTATATGACTTCCTTTCATTTTCCTGCATTTTTTCCTTCTTCTTGCAAAGAATAGGCAGCCGAAGAAGTGTCTGTAAATAACCTGTTGCCCTGAAAAACAAAAGCTGCTTAGTTTCGTTTTGTTTTCGGAGTCTGTATTTCTGAAATGAGCTTATATATATATTGCTTATTATATGTGCACCTCCCTTTTTGGTTGCAATCGGCCGCACCAAAAGTATATAAATATAAATATAAAATATATGTTATATATATATAATTTATATATATATATATATTGGTTGGACAATATATATATATATATATATTGGTTGGACGTCATCTATTTTTCAAGATGCATTTGTAAAACTTCTCTGGGAAAAGAGCGTTCATGGGGGAATTTATTTTCAAAAACCTTGGAAGTATTTGGATTTTTAATCGTCTTTTGGCTGGAAAACTTTCTTATCCAATGTGTGGTACTTTCATAATAGAAGCGAAAAAGGAAAGGGGGCAAAATAAATGCCATTCGTTCCCGTAAGAATTGTCATTTTTCTTGAAGATATTACGATTGCTTTTAGATGGTCTCTTTAACTTTGTTCTTTGAAGTTATATAATTACTTTCTTATTCATTAATCATTGTTTTAAGGCTAATCCGCTGATTTATTATAGACCTGGCGTCAACTTAAGTCGGGAAGGTTAAGCGAAACAAAAACGTGTTTTTAATTGGTGACCTGACTGTGACTTCTCAGGCAATTAAGAGTTTGAACTGTCGATTGAACAGGCTTTCAGATATGGGTATTTGCGCTTAGCCCTAACCCAGAGTAGTAACTGAAAGATTTTTGATCAGTTGATGGCATTGAGAGAGTTCATAGCAATTTCTTATAGTAGTAATTTTGAAGATAAGATTGATAAGCAATGTAAGATGATGATAGCAGTTGGAAGAAGGAAAAGTTCTGATTAGCGAATAGCAATTGATGTTGATGGTAGAAATGAGTGGCTGAGCTTGTAGATGGAGCGAACTCCATAAGCGTCTGGTAGGCAAATGGATGAAGTGTGGCGGAATAGGAGCCGATGTCAGAATAAAGGCCAAAAAACGACCTTAGAGATTGGTTGTAAATGCAAGAGAATTTAAGGCAAACGATTGACCGGAGACAGAGGTGAGACTTTTTTAATAGCCGTGCTAGTTTAGAGAGGGTAACTGAATAACTTATGTTAGCGAATAATTAATACTAACTATTAAGTTGCAAAACAAATTTAAAGATGTAATTAATGGGATGAATCATGCATGCCAGAGAGTAGGATTTACAGGTTTTGATCAGTTAAGCTATGAATTAAGGTAGAGAGAGTGAGCATGCAGAGTAATCAATGGCAGGTGGTCACCCTCGAATCCACTGATTTCTATGGATGCTGCTTAAGTAAGTTATATTTAGCAGGGATAGAAAAAATGGCGATATGCAATGCGAAAAATAGTATCACAGTGCTACAGAAATTGGCAATAGATATATTTATTCGTAGCGATTCATTCCTAGGCTTCTTTTCTTTAAAACTTTCGAATATAATATAAAATTTATGGAATGAATTATCGGGCAGCCGAAGAAGTATCTTCAGTAGTCTGTCAAGTAGTTTTTGAAGCAAGAAGCTGGTCTAGTTAGTCTAAATTTCGTCCGAAGACGTTTTCTATTTCTTTGATACAGGTAAAAATTTCAAAGAAGCCTAAAATGTGAGGATGAATATTTTTAATGCTGTTAGAATTATTATTATCTGATTGAGCATATAATTTTGGTTGGTTCTGCAAGGCTTTCTTGTCAACAACTACAAGATTTTGCAGTTTTTTGTCATTGAGTTCTGAATGGTTTGGAATGTTGTCAATATATTTATTATTCTGGGAAAATTTAACACAATTTCTATAGAAACCTGGGTGGGCACCTTCGCAGTTTGAGTACTTTGGTGTATCTGTTTTCCCTTTGTGGGGGCAAAATTGAGCTCTGTGCTCACTGACGCATTTCACACACCTAGGCTTGAGAGGAGAGTGGTACATTTTCTGACAGTTGTGGTCCTGAGACATCGTTTTTTTTTCCAATGTATTTCTCTCCTAAGACTATAAATAGCATGAGGTTAGAAAGTGAGTAACTTGTTTTAACTCGTTAGCTGCGTAATTTTATGGACAGATTACCATTTTCCAGTAACAGCTGCATAAATCTCCTTTTTATTAGCATCAATGAGAATATTTATACTTTGATTGGTCTAGCATGTTTGTGATTGATAACATAGTGCTCAATAGTGAGCTGCTGGAAGAGATATAATTGTGATCTGCGATCATCTGCTGTTTTAGGGAAGATTTTGAGAAATTTTCCTCTCAACTTGACCAGAAATTACTCTTTAGTTTTGGGAGAAATAACTTTAAGTAGATTTTTGAATCCGGAGGTTTTATCATTATGGGTGTAGAATTAGCTTGATGATTTGGGATATGATGCTGCTGCGTCAGGGTATCAACATTATCATTTGCATTATCCGTTGCCTGGGAATTCAGAATTTCAAATTGATTTTCGAAACGATTTCTAAAAATTTCTGCTGTCGGCTTTGGAAGGTTTCTTAAAACTTTGATTATCATTGTTGTTAAAAGCATTTTAAGAAAGAACATCCTGAGAATTATCGTTATCTTTACGTTTCCCTAACCAAGGATGTTGCAAGGTAGGGTGAGAGGAACTTGCATTAAGATTCAATGATTCACACTCACCTCTCAGTAGAAGAAATTGCTTCCTTTCATCTTTCGGTGTCTCTCATAAGGTAATTCGGTTCTTCGGCTGGCCGCTTTTTATCACTGTAGATTTTATTCAGCCGGTTTACTTCAATTCAGTGTTTAAAATAATTAACTCATTGAATGCGCTTCGCGTAAATCAATTGTTTAATGTTACCATCAAGTTCGATAAAAGTATCCATTGATTTATCGTCAACATCAATATCTGGGGTAGGCTTATCCGCCACTACCGCATATATACGCAGTTTGAGGTCATGGGTGCCTGACTGCACGTGTTCGTATTCGGCATTCATCTAATACTGGAGATAACCTTCACCCACGAATGCTGAAGACATGATCTGACAGAACTGAATCATGACTTTTAAGAAAAATAGCTGTGTAATGAGCACTGTCATTTGAAAATAATGACGAGCTTTAAAAATCGTATCAATGCACCCTGAATAAAGTTCTAGCTCTGAGAATATTGTCATTGAGCAAAGCGTAGCATCTTTAATTAATCTTCCCAATTAAATAAATTTGAAATTGCTTAATGAACGATTCTAAAGCAATACGAACATTTATTAATCATTTAACCTTTTCGTTTTACTTTTTTTAGCAAGCTACTTGATTAATATAATAGTTTGCGCAGCTGGCTGCTGTCTTTTGCTTGGATGTTTTAAGTTTATAGTGTCTTTTCGGTATACGGGCATTTGAATACTTGTGAACCAAAAGCGCTTTCGAGAAATTTAGTGGTAGAGAAAATGTTGGAGACCCTCCGATCCGTCCCCTGGTGTGTTCTGCATAAAAATGGGGACAGGACATACCTATTTTTGTAGGTTAAATCGCTTAAAAATTCTTGAGGGATACTTGTCTGTTTGAAAACAGAGATGACATCATGGGACGCATTTTAAGGGGTTGTATTATTTGACTATGACAAAATACACGTGAGTTATCTGCCTAAAGGGAGCATGCCTTTGTGAAGGATAGTTTCTAAGGAAAAGTGCCTCATATTTATTTATACTACACATGGAGAAGATTATGAAAACTCCCATGCAGCCAGCTTTTTCAAACTACCACAGTACAGCGCTTTTAACTATACAACCAGGCCCGGAGCAGTTAGATTTAATGTTGTAATAGTTACTCCAACTCAAGGAATCAATTAGAAAATGATTCTCTAAGAAGAATCATGAATCACAATTTACTTACCTTTTCATTACACTTCGATGCTGAGGGATGTTAAAGGTGTATATAAAGGAATTCGTCGTGTTAGCTTTTCGTAGTTAGATATTTAATTTGTGGCAGTGTGTTTGTTCATCCGGTTTGCTTTCATTTTAATCCAGTCAGTGAGGCTTTTTCCTTTTCCCCGCCACATCTGCGCTACTACTTCCTGGCTTTTCTCTTTACACAGAAGCGCTTTCTGATAGATTTTTCGCCTTCTGGTCAAACTCAGGTTTCACTCCAAGTTCTCCAACCTTTTAGGACTTTTTATTTTTAGTCTGAGAGAAAGACTTCGGGCATCATTCGCAAACAGCTTCCTTTTCTGTATTCTTGATGGAAGAATTCTGTTTCATAACTGAAAGCGAAAGATGTTAGAAGTTCAGAAAAAAGGTTGTTGTCTGAAGTTCTGGGAAACTTTAAAAGACAAATATCTTCCCTGCGCCGAATTTTAAGAATGTTTTGTTATTAACGTGTGTTTGATGGTATGTCAGTTGTCCGTCATATGTCCAAAGTTATTTACGGTCGTGTATTCGATTATATATTTTTAGGCGCTGGAGCATTGGCGAATATCTAAAACTTGAGTTTAAAAATATCAAAAATTCTTCCGCAAATGTGGTATTGATGGAAGACTACGGTGAAAAACCGAACAGTTTTGTACTGATATGTAATTGTATTGGAAACATCCTTTGTTGATCACAGTAATAAGCGAAAACTGATAAAAACATCCGTTGAGTATATTATTTATTATTATTATTTTTTAAGCTTTGTTGATGATATTTATTATTCAAATAACAAAATAAAAATTCAAATTACCAAGAAGTACGATATTGCTTTTAAATCGGTCAGTTTGTTAAGCAGTTAAATGTTAGTATAATTTGTAAGATTGTATTGCCAAACCTAATTAGCTATCTAATTTCATTGATTTAACCTTCTTGTTGTAGCAATTTAAACTTGAAACCGGAAGGTTTCTGCGTCTTGTAATTCAAGTAAACCCGCCAGCCGCCTGGCGCTAAAATCTATGAACACTGGTTGTTCCGGGCTGGATTCGATTCATGGCGAACGGGTTGGCTGCATGGACGTTTTTGCGGTTTTCCACATATGTAACATGTGTACCAGCTAGTTTTCCTTAGAAAGTCTTCCACGAAGGCATCCATTCCCTTAGGCAGATAACCATAGTGTGCTTTACCATAATCTACTAAACCTAACCTGAAATACAACTAAAAGTTAAGTTACTGGCCAGCACTATATCTGGTATTTTATTTACAGATTTATTTAAGACGCAGAAAATTAACCTGTAAGCTGACCTCCGGAAATGTTAATTCTAACCGTTTGCGCTAACGGATACAAAAATCAGCCCATCAGATATGCAGATCGGTTAGATGGACCCTGTAGGCTGAACAGCTTTACTGTTGCCGCAGCATTAGCTAAAAACTACTAAATCATTTTGTATTTAAACTCAGCTAAATTTTGCAATTGGTCAACAACTGAGGGAAAAAATAAAAGGAAGAGAAAAAGAATTAATATCAAAATAGTACTATTTAAAATAGACCTTCAATAGTAAGTGCGATTTTTTTTTCTTTAATACGATTATTTATTGAAACACAAGAACAAACTATAAGTAGTATACAGCTCAGAAGGGTAAGTATTTTTAAACCTATTCAACCTGGCGCAAACAAGCAGCTTTTTCGACTCCAGCGAAAAGGGGGCGCTTTCCTCCAATCTTTCTTCAGAATTTAAGTTCGTTTGGCGCAAGTGGCAGTAAACGGATGCAATGCCTCGCAAAATGATCATATGCTTTGTGGAATGGCACTACTCTGAGAAATGGTTATTTACTCGGCCGCTTGGAAAATATTTTAAAATTTTAAATCTCGTGCAATGGCAACAGCTTCGATAATAATTGCGTGGCCATGTAACATAACGGAACGAAAATTTCGAGTTTCCATGTAGAGTGTTTATTTTGCTTAACAACAACCTCAAGAAATGTCATATTGTTTTAGTATTAAAATCCAATCATTTCAAATTAGCAAGGAAATTGAGCTCTGCTCTCGATATTCATTCCGTTTATTTTATCCTCTTATATGTTCGAACCTTTCTTAGCGCTGAAGAAATATTTCTCAGATTTCTCATGTCCCTAAAACATTGCGTGAGAAGTGGATGTACATGAATTTATTTAATAAATCCTTTTAAATAGTTACATATATATACATATATATATATATATACACTCACGTTTGTGAAAATTGCAACACCAAGAAGGAATCGTCATAATTGAATGCAATTTAATACACAGTTGAGTGGTAGTGGTACAAATAAATGATTAAATGTTCAAAGCAAACAAACAAGAACAAGAGATCAGAATCAGTATTTTGTGTGGCCACCACGCGCCGCAATAAGTGCTGCTACACGACGTGGCATGGAGTCAAACAAAGTTTGAATGTCTGACTGAGGAAGAGCATTCCATATCGTTTGTACGCGTACCCAAAGTTCGTCTGCAGACGCAACAGGACGAGGATCACGAGCAAGACGCCGACCAATGACATCCCACACATGTTCAATTGGCGACATATCCGGGGAACACGCAGGCCAAGGAAGAAGCTGTACCTGCTGCGCTGCAAAGAAGGATTTAACAATCCGAGCAGTATGAGGGCGGGCATTGTCCTGTTGAAATACAGCGCCTGGCAAGCTTTGAAGGAAGGGAACAGCTTCGGGCTGTAGAACTTCACGGATATACCGGTTGCTGTTCAGATTGCCCACAATTCGTAGCAATTGAGATCGTCTATGATATGCTATGGCGCCCCAGACCATAACTCCGGGTGTTCGTCCACTGTGGCGTTCGATAATGCACTCCGGAAGGTGGCGTTCACCGGCATAGCGTCTGACACGAATGCGGCCATCATGGTACCACAAATTAAAGCGGGATTCGTCAGAAAACACGACATGCTGCCAATCAGCACGCCAGTCTCTATGCTGATTGGCCCATTGTAGCCGCAGGCGGCGATGGTCGTGCGTTAGGGGGATCCTGTATAAAGGAGTCCGTGCGCGCAGTCCACACTGCAGCAGACGTCTACGAATTGATGAAGCACACAATGAAACACCTGTAGCTATTGACCACAGTGCTGCCAATTGTCTAGAGGAAGCTGTACGGTCCGTCCGCGCCATGCGGACCAGGTGTCTATCATCGCGAGCTGACGTCACATTTCGGGGTCCACTCCCGGATTTCCGAGTTGTCCGACACTCGTCCGTCCACTGCTTCCAAACGCGCATCACTGTGCTGCTGTTACGCTGCACACGAGAGGCTACTGCACGATACGACAATCCAGCTTCACGAAGGCCGATGATTCTCCCTCGTTCAAACTCTGTAAGTTGTTCAAATCTCGCTCTCTTTCGTCGACGAGGCATAAGTACAGATTGAGTTAACGTTTACCACTAGCAGATAACCACCGATAACCATACACGCCTCGCTACAGCCGTCTATTTATTCGGATCCATCAGCCGTTCAGAGGGCGCTGCTCAGCATACGCATGCGCTACGGATTTGCAATTCTAATCATTTGCATATCATGCGCTACTTTGCATTTCCTGAAAATTTCAGCTCACTCGCGTAAGTCTTTCATGTTGTTGCAATTTTCACAAACGTCAGTGTATATATTTGTTCCTTCTTATTATGAAAAAATACGATCTTTCTTTGCTAATTAATTCATAAAACTACTTTTTAAATATGACTTCCTTTATTGCATTTCATGGCGTAGGTAATTAGGAAGAAAAAGTTTTTTTATTACAGAAAGAATGTTATATCATGATTCTTTGCTTCATTCTTGAGGCCCCTTTTCGTTAAACTTCTTGCTCATATTATCTGCCAATTAAAATCAGCAAAAGAAACGCCTCGAAACGCGATCGAAACTATTCCCCCCTTTTTTTTTAATTGTATTTCTTGAGGATTCGAATTATCCAGGGAGAAAAGTCAATGTTTTCACAGTTAACTTTATTTACCCTTATTAGCCGAAAAGATAGGTAGTAACAGCTCTTGCCGTGTTGATTAGTTGGGGAGGGGGAAGTCTTTTTACCATCCTTTCTTCCATCAGATTGTGGGCTTTCTTTAAACGGACATGGATTTTCCATTAATTTAAGTACTATAATTAATGATTCGATACCCCGTGGTAATATGCTTACATCTCTTATAATTTAAATTGAAAGAACGTTAAGTGGTACTTCCTTTTTTCCCCCACTGTAATTCTAATGATGATTGATTAATTCGAAATGAGTACTGAAAGTGTGTGTAATGTTAAACACGATGTGTTTGGTATTCAAAGCTTAGGAAAGATAGTTAATAGCTGTCAGTATTAAATGGTTGGCAGTGATATTACATATTTTAAAGCCACGAGAAGCATATTTTTGTACATGGATATCACATTTTATGCATCCCCAGCGGATCCCAGTTTAGAAAATGTAATGCCTAAAGAAAGCGTAAATGTAGCATAATTATGGGGCGATTAGTTTAACACAGGAAAGAAGGCCGGTAATATTCGCACTAATTATTATCATTATTATTATTTAAAGTGAAAAGAATATGAGAATATAAGAGGCAAATAAATTGGATAAAAGTGAAGGGCGCAGTTTTCAGGCTTTTACTTATGTTATAAGGTATTTCTCCCGCCTTCTTGGCATGCCTTCGCGGTGTAGTGCTCAGCACGCTCGGCGCGTGTTCGAAAGGTCCATGGTGCGAGTCCCGGCGAGGGCATTGCTCATTTCTTCAGTTTCCTGCTTCCAAAAAATCCATGTCTCTACAATGTTCGTATTTATTTGGCTCGGAAGAAATTTGATTTGTTGAAAAATAAGTTATTGTAAAGGAGAAGAGTGTCGTTTTCCTAACATGTATGTTAAGGGTAGTAATTCAGTTGAATAAATTCTTTAAAATCTGAATATTTCTTTGCTTGAATCCTGGTTTTTCTACTGTCTTGCAGTAACCGATGCTGTCATCCATTCGAACTGCGAAATGTGACACTTCTGCTTCGTCATCAGTATATTCGCGTCCATTGCGAAATCGTTTGTGCCTGTGAAGGGCACAGAATCGTAGTAATGCTTAATTTCTCTTACGTTTCATTTGTAGTGTTTCTCAATTCGCAGAAAAATTTATAATTATTCTTTGCTGAGCATTCGAATTTGTGATAGCAGCTGTTCGCTCCATCGAAGCAAACGATTAAACGCACAGAAAATTCTATCCTTAAGCAGACGATGTTTTAGGCAGAGATGAGATAGTAATAAATGCTGTCAAATGTTTTTTTAAAAATAGCCTTAAATCTTTATATCCGCATTGTGTATACCGACATAAGAGAATTATGAGGAATACTGGCTTAATGCACCGAAATGCAGTGCATCTGTTCGAGTAAAATCAATACTAAATGCAGAAATGACAACCTCTATAGTAACCCTTTTCTTTTTAAAGATCGGTTCCTGTACAAAATTTTGATTCGGTGATGTGCGAATTTCATTGGGTTCTTTTAACAGATGTAATAAATAGAGCGTAGAAGATACGTTAAAAATATTATATTTGACGCAATAGCAATATTTACCAAGGGCTGCTTGCTTGATTAGTAAGTCTTTCCCCTTTCCGAGGAATGATCGTGTGGATGAATTTTACCAGGAGTGGATTTTATGTGTTAAGCGAAAGCAGGGCATTTCTCTCGAGGCTTCAAAACGGAGAAAACAAAGCATTCCCTTGAAATTTCAGTTTCACATTTTAGCAGTATTTTTCTAGATCTCTTGGCATTCGATCTAATAAATATTCCTTTCTTGTATCTTAGCTTGTAAATCTTAAAAAATAATGGATTAAAGTATTAGTACCTCATTTAATAAGATTAGGTGACTTAAAAAAATGACTGGAAAATTTCTTTCTCTTTTTCGTAAAGAATGCTTTACACTTGCTTGGTAACTAAAGTAAGGAGGATTAAATTTACCATCGCTTGGTCATTATCAGAACACGGAAAAAAGATCTTTACATTCTTTTGAACTTAATTAGATACGTAATTAACGTAACAGAAATGTAGATTATTGGATTTGTCAACGGCCTTTTTTTTTCCCCCAGAGACGGAATTTTCTCAATGGTTTTTATATACTTTTGTTTGAAGGAGGAGGATGTAAATAAAGCGTGTCATAAAATTCAGTTGAAGTGTTTATTTTTCTTAGAAATAAATTCGCTTCCGCTATTACGAGGAACTCATATCATTAAGAAATATATATCCCGCTATTACGGTGTAGGATTGATCTTGTTAAGGGTAAATTTTGCAGCTGTCAGGGATTTCACATGGGTAACCCTCATATATTATTAGAAGGTCTCGCTTTGCGAACATTCTTTTCACGCTTGCGTTTCTTAAATTACAATATATGGGAACCTAAGTGTCCAAAGCTGAAGTTTTCAAACTAAGAATTGATATTTGTTATTAAGTTACTTATTTGTTTAAAAAAATTAAATTATTAAGCGCGTTTATTGCTTTTAGGGAGCTTTGTTTATTAAGCAGTCATAATTAGTATTGAAACGTTCATGAAAGACCCTCTGGTGGTTACCTGAATGGCAGGACAACACAAGACCGAGTACTTTGTCATTAACGACACAGGTATAATTTTGAGGTACATATGTACAGTTTTAAAGATATTAGGAGGTGAAACAGTAAGGAGAGACAAATGTGTAGAACACCTGGACTTTATTGTTAATAATCAGAATTATGCCATGCTTCACGGCTGCATTAGAAAAAAGAAAAGTACATAAGCGCATTTCAGAGTGCTTTACCTTAGATTACCTTAAAAGGAAGAGCTTAAATTAGTAACTGTTGTGTACATGTTTACAAATTCATAAGAACTTGATGACTCGATAGGGATTGCGAAGTCATATGAGGCGTCAGCGGGTGCATAATTAGTTCGTACAGCCTGTTTAGTTCTTGCTTCATTTGACTTCATTGCAGAGTTTGTATATAAATCGTTTTCGTTTTACATACATTTCTGTGTTGTTTCCATGAATCGCTAATATTTATTTATCTCTGATTTTTATTTATTCGGTACAGTATATCTTGGATAGCGCCTTATTATGTGAGTAGCATGCAAATCTTGTATATTTTTCTGAGGGCAGTTCTTTATGAGCTGTGGTATAAAATTTGCAACGACTTTTATGATCTTCTTCCCAAATGCATCATATGCTGAACTTATATTTTTTCTAAGATCAGAGGTTTAATTTAATTTGTTAATAAAGCCTATAGTCATGTGGCAATCGAATGTGTATGATCTAGAAACCAGATTGCGTGGAGGATAAATTCAGTACTCTTGGGTAAAACTTTTTAAGACTCGTGGAATGTTAAGGGCGACGTAACGTTATTGAGGGCAATGGTGTAAAAATTTTGAAGAAACCTCAATAAAGCTGTAATGAAGCCGTCAAAATTAATAGTTCTTCGAACACGTATTATTTGTGGAATTTCTTCCGTAGAAATTTATTCACATTTAAATTGGTATGCAGTGTGTTTAAACAAGCAGCGTCCCCTAGTATTGGCGCGAAAGTGATTGTCGCATCGAATTGTAAACAGTACCTTGTTTGCTTATGTCGGCGAATGTCGGATAAGCGACGAGTTACTAAGTTAATAGTAGTTAGTGCTGCCACTGACTGCGTGTGCGAACTTAGAATGATGGCCGTAGTAGTATGTGTCTTTAAGTCCAGTTTATGAAAAGTTTATTCAATGCCGTCGCCACAGGCGTTCGTCTCTTCTGTCGAGAAACCGGAGATACTGTTAATTATGGAATTCAGGCTCCCTAGATTTTCAGCAGAATGTTCTAACGTTCGATGTACAAAGATTGATTAACTTTAAAAGTAATTTTATTAGCAATATTTTTCAGTTTGCCTCTTAGTCGCTGCTCTGCAGACAGCGTTTAGGAAAATGATTGTGCTGGAGAATTTATTTGGAGAGTGCCTTTCGTAATTAATATTTGTTTTGAAAATTCGTACGCGGGATGCGAATTAGGTAGATTGAATAATTATTGATTGCTTTCGGCTTTCAGTTAAGTAAACTGAGTTATGAGGGAGACCCCGTCTTGGATTGTAATTATAAATTTTCTGAAGCGAATTTTTGAAGCTTCATTTAATCTCCAAGTAATAATTTTGATTACAATCGTTTGATGCTCGTTGTTCAATTTCGAATGCCGTTTAAATTTGTATGTGATGTGGATTATACCGCAGCATATTCGGGAAGTAGAGGATTTAGTGTTTGTGTAGTGATAAATATTATGCCAGTTTACTTCGAAACATTTCTCCCTTTTTTGAGAAGAGAGGCTGGAATCAAATTCCCTCGAAATGTGCAAAAGTGTTTAATGTATACGTTACGCACGTTATTAATTAACTGTTGTATATTTTAAAAATTAACAACAGAAATTTCAAGTACGAACGGGATCGAAACTAAAAGCGCTCAGTTTGCGAAAGCGCTCAGTTTGCGACCATGCATTCGATCATGAAAAATTAATTTTTTTTCGTTAGTTTTTAAGTATCTTTTCTAGTGCAGTGGTCGGCAAACTCATTAGCCAGCAGAGCCAATTAACAACAGTTCAACGATTGAAATCTATTCTGAGAGCCACATTGTTTTAAATTTAAATTATATAGGTATGTATATTGTTATTCACATAATTAGAGTATTCTTACGCTGGCTTTTACTAAGAACGTCCTCAATCTGATGAACGTACGTTCTCTGAGGTCGGCCATCTTCTAACTCTCCCATCCACACTTGTCTTATGTACTCGTTTCATGTATCTTCTTTCAATCATCCTCTCTATATGTCCAAACTGTCTTAATATACCTTTCTCAATTCTCACCACTACATCTTTTTCACTCTACATCACTCCCAAAATTAACTTAATACTTCAGCTTTTAAGTCTTAGATTAACTATACAGGTATGTCGAATAAAACTTGATATTGTAGTAAATAAAATTGTAAGGTATTCAAAAACTTAATTCATGATAATGACGAACAAACAGCAATGCTAACAATGGCCTTGCATTTCCTTGGAAAGTTTGTGTGGTTTTTAATTTTAACCATGATTCCAAAGTATGATAACTTCTCAATTTAGTCTTGATAAGGTTCATGCTTGAAAATGATAGTTTCCGTGCATATGTAGACCCGAATAACTAAACAAAAGCAAACGCTAATTTTTTCAGCTGATTAACATGAGTCAGGAATACTATTCCTTGTTTAAAAACCAGCACATCTTCCTTCTCCAGGTCTTTCAAGCAGACCACTTGTTCTGTGAATTAAGCTTAGATTTGATTTTCTCCAGTATTTCTATACCAGCGCTAAGACGTTCAGATTTCGAGTTCGGTGTATATTTTTTTTAAGTCCTTTGCGGCTTTGTCCGTAAAGGACTATCGTTTTCGTTCTGCCATTTTGCGTCGAATCACTGTAAACGCCTGTATCACTTTTCAAATTGCTGCCACTAAAAGTTATCGCCTTGTATTATCTTTAAAGAAATTAAATAATGGAGAATCTGCATAAATGTATGTATATTTCTCCACATGTGATAAAACAATGGTACCTAGAGCCATCCAATTTCGAATAACGTACTTTTCCTACCGAATATGTGCATCTGGAAGCCCAAATTTGGAATTTGTTTTACTATCTATTTCATATTTTAGTAAACTTAAACGAATTTTTGATGAACAAACTCAATGATTTAAAAGCGAGAAATGGCAACACTCTACGGGGAAAAAATAACCTTTTTATCTCCAGCGCGCGGAATTATGTATCGGAAATTCTGAAGATATGCTCATTTTAAATTATTTTGCGATATTGCTGTTGAACTGAATTTTAAGTGCGAAGAACATGATATTTAATAAATAAGGGTAACTCACAAAACGTTAAAAACGGACGTAATTTAAAATCTGAAACTTTTTTTTTTTTATTTATTTATTTATTTTTTTTTATTCAGCAACTGGATTCCAAGGTTTCTAATGTCAGTATTAAATGGAGTAAAATTTAATTTTGTTACAGTAGTATTAAGCGGTTTTTTAACAAAGGCTAACGTCACTTTGTTCTTTCTGAATTCCCGAAACCTGCTGAGAAAAACTTCTATCATATTTAAAACTGTTGTTTTGAAATAGCAACTATCAATATCAGAATTATTTTCTTGACGATGTTTCAACAGGCTTGGAAAGTGAATCAAAGTTTCTTTTTCAAAATCTTGAGCGAAAAGAGATAAATTGTTTTCAAATGAAATAATTTCTAACATCGAAAGCATTGTGTTTCCTTTCCCCTGTAGTTTTTGATTAAGCTGATTTAGATGAGACGTAATTTCTATCGTGAAATAAAATTTTTGGATGCACTGATCGTTCGTTAAAAAATAAACACCCATTTCGAGGAGAAATGCTTTAATTTCTGTTAATAAGGACGCAAAACGTTTTTGGCAAATTTCTCTGGAAATGTCTTCGCACAGCGCTTATTGATGAATGATACATTGGTAAGCGAGTATCTCGTGATTGATAGTTGACCCGTGTACTGAAATTAGTACAAGGACCCATTTATCAATACATTAGTAAAAATCTTACTAGAATCAGTACAATGGCAATTTTAACTTGGTGCACCAAATAATGTAAAAATGAAATTTCGTGTCAAAATATCTGGGTTGTTAGTTTTTAGACATTTGAAGATTTTTTATATTATATGCAAATCAAACATCGTCTATATATTTTATATTTCCTAAATTCAGCTGGTAGGAAAATTTTTGTTTTAGACTGTGGAAAAGAACTTCAAATTTGAAAGGTCAAAGAAGCTAAAAATTCTGGTATTTTGAAACTATAAACTTCATTTTCCCGTTATTTGGCTTCTCGTTCAAGTTAAAATTGCCATTGAATGGTGTATTGAATTCAAAGCATTTCATTAGTTAAAATTTGGACATATGACAGTTACTACGACAGCACAGTTTGATATATAATCTCCTAAGAATAAAATAGGCGGATATGATTTCATGCTTGTGTAAAATTTGACGGCCTTTGCGTTGTATTTTCAAGATTTTCTTGCTTTTACGTGCGTGCGCCCGCATCTGCTCTTTTGTGGAAGAGCCAAGGAGCCAAAGAGCCACATTTGGCTCGCGAGCCATGGTTTGCCGGCCACTGTTCTTAGTGCATGGTGTTCAGTTATGAATTCAAACGATTAATCTACCTAACGGTAATTTTCAAGGTCGTCTACGAAAGGCATTCTTTGTATAGGCCATCCTAGCCGGCATAATGTTTGCCAGTATCCACTTTAAAAAAGAAAAGAAAGATTTAAAAAAAGGTCAGGAATTCTTTTGAGTTAATCGGATCGGAGAATAAAATCGCGGTTTGGTTGTTCTTTTATACTTCCAATTTCGTTTTTCTTTCAAAATACGAAAATAATCTTCATCGAAAATGATCGTTATCTAAATAGCATATTTAAAAGCGTTGATTAATAGTCATATTTAATAATTTACACTGCTATGTTGTGTCTGGTTGCAGTAATTGTATTATTTTCAGAATTCAGTCGGAATTATTTTTCCTAAGCGAATTCCAAAAAACGTTCGCCTCCAGCTTTCCTTCCCCCGTACTTGTTCTCAAACGAAATCAATGTTGGTCCGCCATCGCCAAAAGGGGGGGGATCTCTTTGAACATGTGTTGGGAAGAGAGTTTCTCCTCCCCACCACCACCACTTCTGTGAAAAACAAATTCTTAAAATGTGTTTCGATTAAAAGTCTGACTTACAAATCATTTCGTTGTTGGCTCCGCCTCAATTCCGATTGCTTTCGCTTTGAACTGTCGTTAAATGCCATTCCTTTACCAAACCAACTTAATTTTTATGCGCATGCAATTTTTTTTTAACTTTTTCTTTTTTCTGAGATTTTTCCTGAATTTATAAAATGTTTGACAGGGGTTTTTTGATTTCATTTACATAACTTACTGTTGTAACTTATTTTTTCTTTTGTGGATTGCATTTATGTAGGTGCGTGTTTACTTCAGTTGCCCCGCCAAAGGCTTGAAAGACCTCATTTTGTGAATTATTTTCTGAGAAGTTTGATTTGGTTTTTGAACGAGAAGCCAAATGTTGAA
>KK112333.1:211490-239449 GCA_000611955.2 Stegodyphus mimosarum
AGATGAGTGAAAATTTTCGAAATAATTTGTTATCCATAATTTGAGCGTATTAAATTCTGAAAAACTTCTAGTTACTTGTTTTGTCTCTGAGCAAGCTAAAATTAAGCAAAAACATAAACTAAGTTTGGCGTGCATTTTCTATAAAGCTTTGCCGATTTTGCTTTTTCTGCCTAATTTTGAAAAGGTAAGTTTGGAAACGTTACTGTCGTTGTCTTCATAATCTGTGTAATGCTGCTCAGACGGTATAGTGGTTAGGCGGGCCGACTGCGATGACGAAGGGCCCGGGTTCGAATCCCGGAGAAGGCGTGGTTGTAACTGTTCGTCCCATCATAGGAGGCAACAGTGGCCACCTATTAGCTGCCTCCACAATAAAATGTTTTTTTTTTTATTTTTTTTTTTTTTTTTTTTTTAAGTGTGTAACGAAATAAAATTGCCTTGCATAATTTCTTATTTGTGCGCAGCAGACTAAGTTAAGAGAACAGCTGTCGAACAAAAAGCACAAAGTCTCTTGAATACATAAAGGGCTGAGAACCGTTGAATTGATTTTATTAGCGAAATTTAAATGCGCGCATTGCGCAAACTCATTTATGCATTATAAATAAATCTTAGGAAAACTTTCCAAAGACAAACAATGCCCCTGATGGATCACAGTTTGTATTTGTCGTTGCTTCCCTCGGCGTATTTCTTCTCCGAGTTTTTTTTCCGTACCACTGTGGAAGATGACGACGAAAGAAAGAGGAGAGGAATAAGACCTTCGGAAGACGAAGAGGAGTTCTTTTTGTTTATTTGGAGATGGAAGGCCCATCGGTATGGAATCAAGAGTGCGATGTGCCAGCTGGGCCTCCCCCGAAGGGTTGATGGATTGAAGTGGAGTGAAAAACAACAACTGGGGATTTGGACTCTTTTCTGGATGCTCGCCCACATAGACTATCAGTATATTCTTCTTCCAGCTGATGTCTGGATATTTGGGTGTTGTGCATGCATGTTCACGATGGGGACTGTCTCTTGGGCTCGTTTTGTTCTACCGTGACCAGTTTGATATCTGGAATAATTTGCGCACTTAGTTCCCTCTGGTAATTTATTTTATCGTTTGTTACGAGATTCTTTACTGCAAGCTTTGATATTAGCAGCGAATTTTCTACGTGTTCGTATGTGCCTGAACTACCATGTATTCGAACTAAACTGGAAACACGCATCCAAAAATATAATAATAATAAACCTTTGATTGAAAAACTTGCTGTGGGGTGTCTAAAACTAAGTCACATATTTTTATCGAAGTATGTGCGTTAGAATCTATTTTATTTTTGCAGATGCCCTGAAGGGGAAGAGATTTCTACAAGAAAATAATGTAATAATAAGTTAAATAAATAAAAATTATCAATTAATTAGTAGTTAGAATTAATTTAAGATATATAGCTTTCGTATTGCATACTTATATATACCTATATATAAATATTTTATGCAATACGAAAGATAATTCTTCAGATCTTGTCGTGGCCCGCTAAGAATTGCATACCCACCCATTAGTGGATCACAATCGACACCTTTTTTATTGCTTTTAAATCGCTGTCTTAATCAATGCAGTTTAAGTTTGCAAAATAATTCAGGAAGTTAATATCATGAGAAATGGCAGCACTCAGGAAACTGTTTGTGTGACAAACTATGTAAAGATGGATTAAACATCTTATATCTGATGCAACAGCAGTTGCCATGCTTCGTGTTTGATAAATGACGTGGTAGCGTTGCTTAAGTATCTGCTAGAGACATTTTCAATGACAGAAAAATTGAATGTTTCTTTTATGGAATAGCATAGAGTTAAAATTTTTCTGAACATAAGAAATATGTCTGTTAGGTTTATTATTACAATAAATAGAGAGAAAAAATGTGTTAGTATACTTTATGGATTTCTTTGGTCTGGTAAAAGTTAATTAATCCAAAAAATAATACATATATGAAACGAGTTGTCGCTTTGTCTGAAAGTAACTACAAAGTCAGAAAAAGCTTTAAATAAATCTTTTTACTTAAACAGAAATAAGAACATAATTGGACGTTCTTGTGCTAACAAAATCAGCCACAACTCGTGCTCGTAACTTAAAGGATCAGTCAAATTCAAATTACGTGGAATATTAATCAGATACTTCACAATTTAAACGTATTCTTAAGCTAGCTCAGTAACTCTACCGGCGTTTGTACTCAAAGTTGAATAATAAGGCCAGAAACATTCTCTCTCAAACTCCAAAAGCCTCATTTTAAATACTTTCTAATTCATTTATTTTCTGGTGACGAAACGGAAAGGAGAAGTAGAGGCTGAAATTGTGAATAACTGCTTAATCTAAATAAATAGCCTTATAATGTTTTTAGTCCAAAAGGGCTTTGTCCCTGAAGCACTATTGTTTGCGTTTTGCGATTTTGCGTTGAATCACTCTGAATGTCCGTTTCACTTTTCAAATTGTTGCCACAAAATATTATCGCCCTGTGTTATATTTGAAGCAAATAAATAATGAAGAATCTGCATAAATGTATGTATGTTTCTCGCACTGTAATAAAGTAACCGTACCTAGAGCATTGAATATTGAATGACGTAATCCTACTCCAAATATGGGCATCTGGAAGCCCAAATTTGGAATTTGTTTTATTATCGATTTCATATTTTGTAAAACTTTAACGAATTTTTGATTAAGAAACTCCAGGATTTCAAAGCGAGCAATGGCAACGTTGTACAGGAAAAAAAAAAAAAATTATCTCCAGCGCGTGAGACTGTGTGTCGGAAATTCTAAAGAAACGCTTATTTTAAAATTATTTTACGGTATTGCTGTTGAACTGTCTAAGGGCGAAGAATGTGATATTTAATAAATAAAGATAACAACTAAAATGTTAAAAAACGCCACCAAACTTTCTACAATTTTTTTTTCTGGGTCTTGGAAAAGGTCGACGTCCACTTCCCCCCCCCCCCAAAAAAAAAAAAATAGAACTAAAATTAGAGATATTAATTAAAAACTAGGAAAAACGATAATTTTCACCCTAATTTTTCTGAGTGGCAGCGGTCTCGCAAGCTGGAGATGAAAATTTGCTTTATTTCGAAAGTTGTTGCCTCTGCTCGCTTTCAAATCTTAGTTGTTGTTTTTTTTTTAATAAAAAAAATTCTAATGAAATAAAAATAGCATTTCTAAACATTAAATACATTATTCCCAATTCGAAAAAGTAGTGGGAATCCATTTCGACTGTTCCCATCTTCGTACGACTTTAATCAGTCGAGATATTAATTAAAAACTCTGAAAAACTAATTTTCGCATTCATTTGTCTCAGTGACAACAGTCTCGCGCGTTGTAAATAAAAAATGCTTTACTTCGAAAAGTATTGCCACTGCTCGCTTTCAAATCTTAGAGTCTGTTAATGAAAAATTTGTAAGTTTTAAAAAATTTCTCTCTCTTTCTATATATATATATATATATACTATATATATGTTTGTTCACGTTATTTATTTCTGATCAATTATGGTACATTTTTTGCCTCATTCAAACGACTAAAATTGAATATTAAGTGAAATATTGAATGGAACTTGAGCTTTTACGACCATTTGATTAGAAAGACGAAAATCATAAAAACCGCTTGCCATTGTTGCTGATACAGTGGGAGAGAATTAGTTTATTTTTCTATCGAAATTTTTTATGTGATTTCTGTATCGCATCAGACTGAAAAATATATGACTGTGAATCGTATTTTTTGCATCGTTATTAGAGAAGGATCCCAGCGGTATCGTTCTCTTTGTTGTTAGATACGTTACTCTCAAGTTAATTTAACTGGCATCGGGCACTTCCGCTAGTAAGCGATAAAAGCAACAAATTTAATTTAAAAATGGACAATAGTAAACAGTATCGGTTAAGATCAGTTCCTGTGGATTTTTATACTTACTGTGGCGTTCTCTAAATTCATACGAATAAAGCAAAGTATAACTATAACTGGCCCCGCATAAGTTAGTGGAAAAGACTGTTGTCATTTCTTTGTTAGCCCATCAACGCTAAAATGCATGTGAAAAATTCTGGTAACTACACCTGGATAATGTATCTGCCGTCTTAAAGGGTGCAGACATAGTATCACCGTAGTTTGTTTCAAGATGGCGTATGCATGTTTCTATAGAAAGTTGTTTCTCACGGATAGATCCAAAAATTATTTTTTTATCCCTAAAATAAAATGTAAAACACATCTTTCGCATTTGCTGCTAGATCGCTGAGCATTTCCAAAATTAATTTTTCTTGTTAATAACATTTTGGCATTTTCATTTCTCTAATTCTTTAAATAAGCAAATTTTTTAAGATTGCCATCTCGTCCAATGAACGATTTAAGGAATATATTGAAAGAAAATCTTTAATCTTATTCGTCAATGCGAGCTTTGAAAGAACACAATCTTGTTAAAGATACGAAGAACATCTAATAAGATTGTTTCGAAGTTCTTTATTCTACACAAACAACAGTATTTTTTATTACGTTTAACTCTAGGCCTAAGAGTAAAGAATCGTTTTACTAAGTAATCTAGTAAGTTTTATTGCGAAAAATTTCTGAAAAACTTTTAACCACCTCTGCAAATAAAAGACCTTTAACGTATTGACAAAAACTAACTGAAAATCGCTTTATATTTTCTTAAGATTAAATTTTTAATAAGTAAGACTGCGTATATTTGATAGTGATGTGTTAATGGATATCCCATTTTTCCTAAGGGAAACTTTCTTTCGTAGTATTTGATTTAAAGGATGTCAAAAATTTCATAGTCTTGGAATATTTCTTTTAACTTTTATGAACGCCGGATATTTTATTTCCAACAAAATATTCGACGTGTATTTGCTAAGTTTTCATTTTTTCAAAAAATTTGCTTAATTTCGCGTCTTCCCCCCCAATAATTTTTGTGTCTTTTTTGTTTTCAGGGCTGTTATATACGATTTAAATCGTATTAGTGTTATGCTTGGAGGTATTTTTATTAAGTGAACTTTATTTGAGATTGCCATTGCCGGATATTTTGTTGGAAAGTTGAAAAAGAAATCTTACGCAAGTAATGTTTAATAATTTTTTTTTTCAGAGGTAATTGATCTTTGCGTCTGCCGTGTCTAATGTAAAATCCTCCCATACATCTGTTCATATAGAAGATGTAAATAAAAAAAGAAAACGATAAGAAGAAAAATCGAGCCGTAAAAACATTATAGACTATTCTAAAAATTCAAAAAAGTATTTACCTTTAAAAAAATTTTTAAATACTTAAAAAATCGAAAATTATTCTGTATTCGTTGGGTAGCACATGGCTTTAAAATCATCTTTTATTAATTATAAAAAAACTACAAGTGTTTATAAGATTGTCAGTTGAATATATTACAAAAAAATATATTTTAATATATATATATATATATATACATATAATTCATTATTAAAATAAAAATTTTAATTATTCCGTTTAAAATGTATCTTTATTTTTTTTAAGGTTAGGTAATTTTAATATGACAAATCCACGAGGATTATTTGCCTTCGTGGAGGATGTTTTGAGGAAAACTAGCTGTATTCACATTACAAGAAAACTATGCAGCCAGCTCGCTCGCCTGTTATCGAACCCAAACTAGGTCGGTTTACCAATATTCAGCGGTCTTAGCTATTCGGCCATTAGTGGGGCGATATTGCTGTAGAATAGCTTAGCTTCTTAATCAGTGATAGCGATTAAATTAAAAAGAGCACATTTAAGAAAAAGTAAAGGTCGTAAACTTCGACGAAAACTGTCTACAAGAAGCATTCTAAGAAACTGTCTGTGCACGAGGCCGTGTAGAAATTAAATCGAAGATCTTAAGTTTGTCGCCAAACTTCTAGATTGTTTCTTTTCCCTGTCTTTATTCGTTAGTTTCTCAACACGATCATATCAATTATATATCATTTATATCCGAATTTTATTTTGCCTGGGCAGGATTTTGTTCTTTAACACAGTACACCTAGTAAAACAGAACACCTCCTTCGAGGTTGTAAGAAAAGTGGAATTGCAACCAGATTCTTATCTAATATCTGATAGGGATTTTTTGCTTTAGTTTTATGGTAATACATTGACAAATCTTAGGTCAAATTATTTTATTTTAAAATTTACTTAGCTCGTTTAGCATTATAGATCATAGTAATATTGCCAATAGTAGTCATGCCATAGTATTTATGAAGATTTTAAATTAGTTTTGTTATATTAGGATACGATGCATTTTATTTCTGGATACTGTTTTATCGCCGTAATACATAACGACGAAGATCTAACGGCGGCGTTGCACCCCTCCCTCCTTTTCCAAAAAATTGCCACTAATTTAACATCTTTAATTTTATCTTTCAAATTACAGCATCTTAATAAACTGAGGGATTTAAAAATATTATATGCATTTGTTAACAGTGTAAATTGACAGTGTTTATTTTGTTTTATATAATGATATACTTGAAAATAAACATTTACCAAATTAATAATTTTTCAAAAGCGTCCGGAATTTTACTAAAATTAATAGAAAGTATTTTCGTCGTTATGTATTTTTTACCTGTCGCATGACCTTTTAATTTTTTGTGTTGTTATTATTTTTAAGAATCCTGCCCCAATACTTTTAGGATTTTTCTATCCACCGAGTGTGTTTATGGTATTCTTTTGTCATAACCCTAACCGTTAACACTTCAAGGATAATGCTATATTTTCCACTTTGCGATAAAATTGTACCGTTATTAACCAGTTATTAAACCGTAGCTATAAGCTGTTACTTTAAAATAAGCACTTCAAGGTCGTTGTCAGTCCCCCCCCCCTATTTGCGATTGTCACCGCACTGCATTTATTTATTTATTTTATTCAGCCGCCCAACCGGTATAGTGGTTAGCGTCGCCGACTGGCGTGCCCAAGGGCCTGGGTTCGAATCCCGGAGAAGGCATGGATGTTTGTAAATGTATAGTGTCGGTGCGGCGTATAGTGTCGGTGCGGCATCGTGGCATTCTAAATATCCAGCGAGCCGAAAATCCTCTGGTGTGGTTTGGTGGAAGGAGAGAGGGGTGGGAGAACCTCGGACCCGTCTCCCCCCCCACCGGGGTGCTCTCCATCAAAATTGGGGGTGGAACTGAGCCAAACCGCACTGTCACCTGTATGGTGCTCAAGGCTGTTGCCAACGATAGGCGTATTCTGGCGCTCCTTGCCACGAGGAATTTCGTGGACTTGGTCTGACTATACGTCAGACAAGTGAGCATAAGCAACAACATTTATTTTATCCTTGCCATTTAAAGCTGTAGTTCAAGTCAGCCTTCACTGACGCGTGCTTGGTATGAATGGAAACACGCTAGACAAAAATATAAGGTACTCGGCCTTTTTCCGTAGCTGTGTTCCTATATTTAAGAGTCAAATCGAGTGGCGGAAAATAACCTTCAAGTTCCTGTTTTAAAGTAACAGAATATAGTCGACGATACTTCAGATCAGTCAGCTGCCTTGAATATTGTAAAAGTGCGTTTTAATTTTTAGCAAAAAATGTGCGCTAAATATATTTTGTAAAGAAAGGCCTATGTTTTAGAGCATTTTCTTGAATAATTAATCCTGATTATTTTGCAGTTGTAGGCGAATTTATTCCTGATTATCTTTTTAAAAGTGTTAAAGGTAGCCCTTTCAAAAAAATAAATCTGTACAAATGAATGAAATTAAAATATAGCAGGCGTATATGAGAAACCGCGGAAACTAGTTTTCAACGAAACGCCATCAGAAATCCCTATGTCCGCTTTAAATTACCAGGAAAATATGTAAATATACAGACGCATAAAATTCATTCATTTTGAATGTAATAATAATAATTATTTTATAATTGAGTAATGGACGTGAAGTATTTCATCGGTTTTATGAGTCCACAGCTTACCTAAAATCACGGCTAGTCCGAGGGCAGTTTAAAGAAAACGCAAGAAAAAGGAATAATTGGAAAGGAGGCTGTTAACAGTTTACCTGCATTTTCAAATAGCTGTATCCGCAAAATTATTTCATTTGTTTACGTAAATTACATCTGTATTCAGAATACACTGTAAATAACAGACCTGTAAAAGGAAAAACTTAAAAGCTGTTAAAGAATAATATGTACAAGAAAATGTGAACTGTGTCATTGAATACAAATTTGAACTTCAAAATCATTTGCTATCACTGCTTTTCTTTGTCATCCGCGTTTGTTATACGCTGACGTTTTATGGTTACAAATTTCCGTCCTTTTTGTGTAAACAAGCTCTTTTTAAGACAAAGCGTAGTTAATCCTTCGCTAAAGTAATTAAAATAATAGAGTCATAAAAATTATTGAAATTATTAACATGATTATTTGAAATGAAATAAATTTAAATTTATATAAATTAGTTACATTATTAGACAAAAATATTAAAAATTGCATGTGTGTGTGTAATAATGATAAAATATATTAATCTAATACCAGGCCGCAGAAAAGAGCTTCGATTACTGTTGCGTCCTATGACCACAATTAGCAGTTGGCCACTGCTGATTCATAAGCTAAAGAAATTGAAAACACATATATAGGGTTAAAAAGATCAAATAATATGGAAAATGTGTCTTCTGATTTAGTGTAATACTATGAAAAAACAAATGTATCCAAAAACGTGTATTAGTCCTTCCTAGCAAAAAGAAAATGGGCAAAAACAATAATGGTATCATTTGTTCTAAAGAGCCACTTGCACAAAAATTATGTTCTCTTCAAGAAGCTGTGCTTCTCTCCCCCCCCCCGCCCTTTCTTTATCCATGTCCTGTTATTCTTTTTCCTTGTGTTCGTTTTCTCCAAGAATCGATGGACGCACTTTTGAGATATACGGTCATCATCGGAAGATAAGGACCTGAAATATTAAAAAGGCAAACATGGGAAATGGACTGAAGAGTATAAGATTTAAAAGCAATGTCAAATGTTTTCCTCCGCCATGCTTTAAACTCTCTTTTTCGTCTCGAGACCGCCTCTTAGCAACTTTTTTGATACTCGAGAAGGAGCTATCAGATGCTAGGAAACGACTTTGCGTAATTTATGGAAAAAATGCTTGGGGGATAAGAAGAGGAAGAAAAAACTCATTCATCTGGCGAGGAATCTATTTTGTTTATTTATTTATTTGATGTTACATGTATAGTCGCGTGATAAATGGGTTATAAGTGAGAAGTTTTAACGAATGTGACGTCCGTCCTTTGTCCCATAAGACACATAAGGGAGTGCGGTGAACAACGATAATGGAAGGAACAAAATTAGTGGAATTAAGCCTAAAGTGAATTAACTTGGAATGAGATCTTGGATCGATTGTAGTTGACCGAGGAATGTTGTACCGAGATTAGTTTCTGATGTTAGTTGAACCTCTGGAGGCTATTAATTGCATTGATCACCGTAGACATTTTCTCTCTCATTAGTGCATTGTTTTCTCAGCACCGCGAAAGGGACGCTATAGCTTGTGGGTATTCTCTTATAACCAGTTACCACCGCAATTTTTACTTATTATTTCTTTGTAGAGGTGCAGCAGCTTCATGCGGGTTGACCCCGTGTTCACCAAGACAAACTTTACTGGACATGATAAATATGCTGTCACACTTATATCGGGATGGCGCTATTGCTCAGGTGCTTAAATTGTCTTGAGTAGCCAGCTTAAACCTACTTGAATAGCGGAGATCTTATTATAAAGGGAACTAAGGTTCTTCTGGTGATTAGTGTTCCCATCCACCCAAGTTAAAAACTCAGTTTTTACTTCCTTGTGCGAATTAAAAAGGAAATATTGTTATCGCGAAAAATTTCGGGTCTCATATTTCAACAAAAATATCCATTTTGACCGCTATCGAATGCTATTTAACGATGTTTTTACGTGATATCTGATTGTAAAGACAGAATAAAGAACCCTTCAAAAAAATTATAAAACTGATTTAAAAATGGATTGTGAAGAAATTTTTTCGTGGCGTCTGTCCGTACGTCCGTATGTATGTATGTATCTCGTATAACGCCAAAACAAGTAGCCTTAGAACTTTGAAATTTTGAATATAGGACTGCTATAACGTGTAGACGTGCACTTCCTATTTTGGTTGGTATTGGCCGCACCAAAAGTATATAAATATATGTATATATCCAACTCTGTTACTCGGCTCTGTGAGCTCATTTCCCTTATTCTTATGTGTGTAAATTGTGCATTTTTTGCTTTAAACATGATTGAATTATGTTATTCTTATCTTCCGGTTAAGGTTTTGATGCCTTTAGTTAACTTGCATGTTATAATTGCAGAATTATCGACAATTCAAAAGTTGTTTAAGTTCGGCTAAGCCTGTTTATTTTGGCCATAGCGGCCATATTTGTTTACATTTGAAACTTAGCAGAATAATGGATTTGTTGCCAATCTAGAGAAACTAAGCTTCGCAAGAACAAAGGTAACGCCTTCTTTTATTATTACGAATTAAATCATGCTTAATCCATTCTGGAATTCATTCGAGGAAATAAGTGTTTAAGATTTACTTCGTAATTTTTAATATAGATATTTTGAGTTTTTATGTATTTTTGCCTAGTCGCGAAGTGAGAACTAAATTAACTGAATTACAAATACTAAATCGTCTGTGAAAAACTTTTGTTTGTTCGTTTGTTTAACTTCTTTTATACGTCGTTTTATATTTATCATAGTATTTGAATAGAACATGTGGCTACGATTAGATAATTCTTCAGGTGATATACATAATTTTTATGCGTTCTGAGTGATCAAATGAATGAGATGGATGGTAAACAAATATAGTGAATTTTTAAAGGGTGCATTTATTCTATTGTGGCTTATGCGCTATCGAAGTAGATTTAATTCAATCCAATAAGTTTTAGTGAAATGCAAAGATCTATATATACATAAAGATCTATATATATCTATAAATACAATTTAATGTTCCGTACGAGGAAGTCATGTGGTGTACACATCAAATTTTTTTCTTATTGTTCAAGTTAAAAATTGATCTTCATAAACGTACTAGTAGCTAAATGATGGGGCACTGTTAAAATAGCGTTCTGTCTATATTTATTATAGAACTATATTATTCTCTTCCCAAAAGCTGGATACCTCGTTCTGAAACATACATCCGTAATCTCCGAACCCATCTATTATTTCGCCATTCTTTCATCTCCGATATTGGATTGCACCCGCTAAAAGGAAGGGATGTACAAAGACGTCGGAATCTTACGCTGGTATTTATCCCACACCACACTCTTGGCTTCTGACTAACATTCCATTCTTCGCTGACTACTATACAATTCTGTGCTATAGACATCCTTTAGTAACCCGATTATTTTAAAATAAATTGCCCAGAGTTGAAAAAATAATCATCTTTTATAATAGCCATTTCATCCATGCTGATAATAATGCATCCATGGCAAATAATAAAATGCTGCTGAATTGAATTATAAGAAGGCAAACTTTAATAGTATTCGGCAGAAGCAAACTTAAATAATAAAGTTTGCTTCTGCCGGCTTTCGGCGGTGCTCCGAATTCAGGAGGCTTGAACTAATGAAGCCTTAACTGCTTTCTTGAACACATTTTTTGGAACACTCCGTACCTGAATAACTGTGCTTATATGCGCAAATCTCATTTTGTGTGTACAATGAATCTATGATGTTGACCACCTTTTGTAGAAGTAACAGTGTTTCTTTTAACACGAGTAAGAATCTGTATCGGAAGATTCTCTGAGGATTCCATCTCCGTAGCAGACAGAAATGTTCAGAACCACAGATAAGGAAATCTTCGGAACCATAGATAATGTCTTAGGTAAGTGGCACAATTAAACTTCCGTTGAAAGCGGTAAAATATTTATTAAGTGTTTTGTTAAGTTTCTGTTACAATCTTCTTATATTATTAAAATTTCATAAAATATATATTTAGTAATAGTGATAGTTTAATGATTGATGCACCTTGCGTCAGGGAAATTAATTTATAACGGTAAAATATTAAAAATTCGAATAAACAAGATGCGGAGAAATCTTCCTAAGATGACCGCTCACGGGTCTAGGCAGCTTTGGATTAACATGGTTATTGATTTTGTTTAATATTTAATTTTGTCTTCCTTAACAGTGGTTGCTTTCAAAGGTAGTAGTTGTCTTGTGACACGATACTTTTAGTCTACCCGCAACTCCCGATTTACTGAACATGAGAGGTACGCTTGCAGTTTCTTCATGATTAATCTGAAGGGTCTTAACAATCATAGGGAGGAGAATAAAAAGAAAATTCTCCTCCCTATGGTTGTTAAGATAATTAAAATAAAAATGTCATTAACAATTTAGCCGTGTTATTAAGCAGTTTAATCTGGAGAACAGATTCCTTTGGTTACATAAATTAAATCAGTATTCGAAAAAAAAAAAAAAAAGCAAATGAAGGAAGAAGTGAAAAAAGTTAAGTTATAAATAGTTTTTTTTTTTTTTGAATGTGCTTATTCATCTTATTTCATAAACTTCATTCAAAGCCTAGTTAATCCACTCTCGATAAATCGGAAGTTGGAAGCTGACTAATTATGTTTCTCTTTTATTTTTATGTAACACTCAATTCTGAAGTCCCAGTGATTACCAATTCGCCACTGGATTGAGATCGTTTGTGGCTTAACCATCCTGAATTGTGTGCTGTTATTCTTTTTGATTTGCAAAGTTGTTTCCAAATTACTTTTGCCGCGAGAGACATCACTTGATCAATAACCTTTCCGATGCTTTCTTCTCCCATCAATTAAATGGATATCGGAGTGTTCCGCCAAGATTTCTTTTCGAACGGCTGTATCGACTTCACCTCGGACATGTTGTTGTCTTGCTGCATTTTATCGATATCGAGTGAGGATTCTGTACACGCATTGGGTTTACTGATCAAATACCGGAAGAAAACGACGTGTTATTGCTTGTCCTTTTTTCTCCTCCATTTCTACAGCTTTAACCATCCCATCACATAGAACTCTGAGTGTGGGATATCGATTTGACGAGATGATGTACTTCTTCTGCAAGTGGGGGCTGGCTGGAAGGAAATAATCAACTCTATGGTACTCGCTGCCTAGATTTCCACTTACTAGCCTTCGAATCCTCTTTGGATCGTCATCTTTAGAGATTTCTGGACTGCCACAGAATTTTTGATGGGCGCTGATGATTACTGATCAATACTCTGTCATTGTCAGTGCTTCCGTTGTTGTTTTTGGATTTTCAGGTGATTGTGTTGAATGGTTTCAGGAAATGGGATATTCAGCTGCGTTTACACAAAGCCTTAAGTATCATTCATGTCAAGTTTTAAGTTCTAAGGCTCATAGCAGCTTTTGCACGAGCAAGTCATTTGAGGGTTTATTATCAAGTCAGAGCCTTTCATAGAAGAGAATTTCAGTCATGCTCTTTTCCTTGGTGAATTCTAAATCTACGTTTGTTACTTGTTTGTTTTATAACGATCATTGGTAGTGAAAAAATACTAATTTGCTACAATCTGTGCACCTTCTTCGAGGTGGTATACTCTTTCTTTGAAACATTTTCGTAATACATGCAATAATCTTGTGAAGTGTGAATTATAATTCAATTCAGCAGCATTTTGGATATGCAAAAAATTATACTATACATTTTCTTTTCAAGCAGTGACTTTCAAGTTATTATTTCAACTTTGTGAAACGAGTGTTATATAAGTGTTAATCGTATATATGAAACTTTTACTTTAAGCATGTAATGTGAAATTAACAAATAGAAAATACTTTTTAACCAGATGAGGTCAGTTTTTTTGTATTAAAACACATTTCGAAAATATCAGTTACTTATGATGAAATTAAAAGTGTATAAGAATCTATATAATGTCAATAGTTATGACAAGAAAATTTTGTACACCGTTCTTCGTAGTCCTAATAATAGCATGAGCTATTCTTGAAACTCGTATATCTTAGTTTTCCTAACTCAAATACATCTTATCCTCCAATAGTTCTGGACGTTCGCTTCAATATGCTTCCCAAATATGAGAAATGCAGAAAACGGAAAGTATATAATGCCTTAATTCGTTTCCTCTATGTATGTAAATATGTATCTTTCAACATCTGGGCCCTAATATTCGAGCTTAACAGAAACTACGGTTAGGGCAAGTGGTTCTGCAGCTGTCGCCGTCTTTCCGTATGAATGTTTCGAACGCTTTATGCACACCTGACGGTTGAATGGTAGACTAGATTTTTGATGAGAAGACATTGTTTGTCCTTTTTTGTTGGCAGCTGCATTCCTCTCTTCTCTGTCTACCGAATCTGCTCGGATATTTTATTTTACTTCGATATGGAAGAAAATATTGCCTTTCTTATGTGATCTTTTCAGTTCCGTAGTTTTAAGGTTTGCTGCGATATTTTCTGCTCCGTGGACTTAAAAAATGCTCTTGAACCTAAAAGTACCCTTTGGCATGATTTTATGAAATTAAAATCTTAATCATGTAACATCTTCGTATTTGTTACGTATATCTTTGTGCTTTTTTTAGCGTAATGAAACTAATTAATTATTTATTTAGTTCGATTGCTCCAACTCCCTCCCCCCAAAAATGTGTGTATATATATGTGTTTATCTAATAATTCAGTAAATGAAATGAGGATTCGAATTAAAGTTTCATATAATAAGGACTAACCTGAAAATGAAGCTGAAGCAATTAGTATTTTTAGA
Organism: Stegodyphus mimosarum; assembly: GCA_000611955.2. Lineage (NCBI taxonomy): Eukaryota > Metazoa > Arthropoda > Arachnida > Araneae > Eresidae > Stegodyphus > Stegodyphus mimosarum. Next base: position 226,130 of record KK112333.1, read on the forward strand.
AAGAGAGGTGAAATACCGTAATTAAAATGAAGATTTAAAGGGCTATTCTAATTTAAGTTATAATTTTAATTCATATATTTTTTATATTATATATTTACCTCCCGTTTCCGTAATTTTGTTCACGAAATTCTCTTGAAATGATATTTACTTATTATAAACAATACACATTTTCTTATTGTAAAATGAATTTTAGAAATTAATAACATAGAATACTAAAAGAACAAATACATTAGCAGAATAATGTTGATTAAAATGGGCAGATCCTCTACAATCAACGTAAGTACCTGATGATATGATAAGGATGCTTAAATAAAGTAGCAATTAAAAAACCTCCATTTCTTAAACCAGATAACTGGCTTTTACCATTGTATAAATAGATAAAGTTGTTAACTGCGATGTATGGCCATAAAATTCTTTAATGTTATATAGTTGAAATAAAAACATAAATGTACGAAAATTCGTATTCAATTTAAGACTAGTAACTTGTATATTCAAGTTAGGTATTACAAATTTAGTGAACAAAACTTTGCATTATCCTACAACAACAATAATAATAATAAAATTTGAAAGCTTTCCTGTTTTACATTACGCCCAAAGGGAATTTTTTAACGTTTTGTATGTTACCTTTATTTATTAAGTATAATGTTCTTCGCTCCTAAACCATAAAATTCAGTTGAACAACAATATCGCGAAATAATTTTTAAATGCGCATATCTTTAGAATTTCCGATGCACAGTCTCGCGCGCTGCAGACAAAAATGCAGAAATTCGTTAAAGGGATACAAAATATGAAATCGATAATAAAACATATTCCAAATTAGGGCTTCCAGATGTCCATATTCGGGTGGAAACGTAATTTATTCAAAATTTGATGGCTCTGGGTACCATTGCTTTATTGCAATACGAGACACGTAATACATTTATGCAGATTCTTCATTATTTAATTTTTTAAAATTATTATACAGATCTGTAATATGTGCTGGCAATAGTTTGAAAAGTGAATCAACGCAGAAAGTGGGTCGAAGCAGGATGCCAAAACGAAATTAATAGCTTTTCTGAGCTAACGCCTTTTGAGCTAATAATAATATATATAAACTTTTAGATGTAAAGAAACCAGATTGAGAAAGAATTAAATTTGAGACTAATTTGTTGCAGTTAGGTTTATACTTTTCAAAATCATATTTATTAAGGAAAGGCCTTTTTGGAAACTTTTTGCACAATGTTACAAATATAAAAATTTTGAATGCCATTACCTTAATTATCACAACAAATTCTAAATTTTATAACTCATTTTTCGTCATTATAACTTATGTTAACATAACTTTTATTATAACGTGTATTTTAACATAATATTTCTGAAATTATGGTTTTCATTATTATTATTACATTTCTAATTTTGTTATATTGCACGAACTAGAACATCCCACAGCTTTCTCCCAATGCAAACATATCCGTCTTAACTAATTGATATATTAAATCACCAGTTCAAAAAGGTTAGTTGCCTGAATTAAGAGGCTATTGTCAATTTATATTATAATTTTTATTTAGTTATTTTTTATCTTACATACTATATACATCGAAATAATTAATATGTAGCAAAGATTTTTAATCGGAAGCATTAAAGTTGAATTTATTTTAAATTATGTCAGTTATATTTAGAAACTAAAGCAGGTATTTAAATTATTCAGAATTGTGTTTCTTGCTTAATTTTATTAAGAATTACTGGTTGATGGTAACAATTGGAGAAGATTCTTAGATTACGTTTTGTGCTATGGCAACACCCGGGAAGTCTCCATCAAATGTTGCCATTGCACAAAATACAAACTAGTTAAAAAAATAAAATTAGAATTATAGATGTTGTTTTAAAAATAAAATAAAGATTTATGTTTACTAGAAATTTGTCCATTGCTTTTGAATCCCTCAATTTTTATAAAAAAGTATATTTCAATGAGAAATTAAAAATCTTATGTCTCTTTGAATGGCATCACTCTAGGAACAGGCTGTTTCCAGGTCACATGGAAGATAAATTAAAAATTTTTCTCTTCTGTGCAATGGCAACAGAAGTTGCATTCATTGAAAACGCATTCTGAAGAAACGTAACGGTCCACGGTTTTGGAAAAACTCCATTAAAGATGTTTCAGATCTCAGTGATGCTTTTTTTTTTTAATGATATTTTGTTGATATCTAACCTTCAAACATCCCTAAAATAAAATGGGCCAAATCCATCACTGGCTTTGAGGATATTAAAATGAAAAATATATTAATTCTAAGTTAAAGATTTTTAAGCGTCTTTAATTGATTACTATATAATACCATTCGTAGAAGTTTGCTAAACGTATGGCTAAGATTTCTAATAACTGTTAATTTGTCCTGCTAAATACCTCTAGGAAATTTTTGTAAATGTTTGTGGAATATTTTCCGCTCGATTGTCTGTAATGTGTGTTACTATTTATGATCTTTCTTACGTCGAGTGCTGTGGGAAATATTACGTTGCAAGATCTATGTCATATCGTGAAATCCTTCTCTTAGTCATCTTTTTATGAAACCGAGTCTCTTAAAATTTTTTCATTCATGTATTGGATTCAACATTCCACAGCGATTCTTCCTCTCCCCCCCCCAAAAAAAGAAATTCAGTTTAATTATGGCTAAAAATTACTGGCTCATGCGCCTTCAGACGCTTAAAATCATTATTATGATATATATATATATATATATATATATAATATTATGAATTTTCCAGGAAACGAAGAGTGAATACTAATGTCTAATGTAGTGGAAGATTTAAAATGTAATTGATTAATTACATGATTGTAAGTAAATTTAATACATATTCCACATTTTGCTTTCCGAAGTTTTCCTTAGTAAATGCTTAGTGATTGCTGTAAAATTTAGAAAAGCAAAATGTGGAAAATGTATTAAATTTAATTAATAAAACTCAAATATGAGATATAAAAATAGTTATTGCTGATACCACAGAGATCTTAACTCTTCAAAGGGAGTTATCCCCTTTTCATAAAATAATCAATAATTGGAAAAGTGATGCGTTGCGTCTCTTTCGTATTTTTGAATAAAACTTCTATGCGAAATGCGAGGGAAAAAAAATACAAATTAATATAATGTTTGGATGATTTTTCAAAAACTACAAAAGAAATTCCCCGGTTATGGGTACAGCTTAATTAGTAATAATAATACAAATGAAAAATTATGTTTGAGACCAAAGGGCGTTAGCCCAGAAGGGCTATTAATTTCGTTTTAGCCTTTTGTGTTGCTTCACTATAAATATCGGGTTCACTTTTCAAATTGATGCCACTAAATATTAGAGCCTTGTGTTATATTTAAAGAAATTAAATAATGAAGAATCTGCATAAATGTATGTATGTTTCTCGCATTGTGATAAAACAACGGTACTTAGAGCCATCCAGTTTTGAATAATGTAATCCTTCACTGAATATGGGCATGTGACAGCCCTAATTTGGAATTTGTTTTATTATCGATTTCATATTTTGTAACATTTTAAAGAATTTCTGATTAACAAAATCAACGATTTCAAAGCGAGCAATGGCAACACGGTAGGGGGGAGCATTTTTATCTCCAGTGCGCGAGACTGTGTATCGAAAAATCTAAATCTATGCTCATTAAAATTATTTTGCGGTATTGCCATTGAATTTAATTTTTGGTGTAAATTCGAAGAACGTGATATTTAATATAAATAAAGATAACACACAAAACGTTAAAATACGCCCCTTTGGGCGTAATGTAAAATCTAAAAGCTTTCAGATTTTGCGTCTTTTTTTTTTTTTTAGTTCGCTTATTTTATTAATCGATAATAGACGGATTCAATTAAATTTGAAAGAAAAATTAAATATCCAACGTTTTGTGGCTTCGCAATATATTTGTTGTTAAATCGCTCAGTTTTCTGATTAAAGTTGAAACAAATATGTTACGTCTAGTCAAATAGCCAAACAACCTCTTTTTAATCGCTGATCTTTACCATTATTATGAAATTATCTAATGCTGAAACGATTTTTTATAGATTTTTCGTTTGTATATGTCATAAAGATCTCATTTATATGTGTCCTAACGACCTAATTTTCTTAACGATCAGATTATTTATCGCACAATTTCGATCTTTTGAACCATCGGTTACATCGGAAAATTATTTTCGAATGAAAGAATCTCTACCCTAATTTTCCAGTTCTTACAATTCCGAAATAAATCGATAGTTTGCTTAACAGTCATTCTTGGAGCCGCTAAATTTTAAATTAGAATTGTGGAAAATGTATATCCTAAGATAAAGTGAATAGAATTTTGCGTTATTGCTTAAGTTCTGACGAAACATTTTCGCATTTATTCATTATTGTTAATTGATCAGAAGTTGCTTTGTTCTTCTTGAAAATTCAACTAGTTACCGGCCAATGACGATGATTAGTTATTGATTACATTATTAATTTTAATTGTATCTTTTTAAAAGTTTCCATTTTCAATTTATTCTAGATTCATTTTTGATATTTGCATTAAATTTTCTTTTTCAAGTTTCCTTTGTTAAGTATGCTTATAAATTCTTCCATTTCAATAGAATTCGAACTTCTTTTATCAAAGGCGATAATATACTGAGTAATCCATGAGTAAATAAATTTTTATTTTATTACTTTGTTGCTTTTGCGCAAGTATTAGGCACAATATTACGATTAATAAAAATGTTAAGGTATATATCCTAATTAATATTATAAATGCGAATGTGAGTTTGTTTGTTTGTTACACTTTCACGCCTTAATTAGTTAACCGATCATCATAAAATTTTCAAGAAATATGTTTGATATATTAGAAAAGGTTATAGTCTATAAAATGTAACTTATCTGTTGAAACTTAAACTATATAATAAGTTTTATAGCTTAAAATTATTGCGTTGTATAAACATTAAATGTTTAAAGTTTCATAGCGATAAGTTAAACGATGTAAAAGTTTGTCTGCGCTCGCAGGTGCGTGGCTTAAACCACGCAAACATTAATTAATTGTTAATACTGTTACGGATTTTATATTTATTTATAATTGTAATTAAAATTGTTTTATTTTCCCGTGCAATGCAGCGCGTGACGAATTGTAAGAGAAAGCTGAGCTGGAAAAGTAAAAATACAAGAGCGCGGGCATTTAATATTTAATAAATAAATATATCGTAATTTCTTTTGTAATCCTGAAAAATCGAGAAAGTAAAAGAATGATCTTTTGCTAATTCAAAACCGTATAAAAGCCGAATTGAAACACCTCATCTCAGTCATTCTGGATTGAGATTTAACAAGTGTTCTATGATTATCGAGCTTGCAACTGCGCTTTTCGCAACTTGACCAATGGTGAGTATATTGACTTTTGTACCTAGTAACTATTTGCACGCACTATGGAAGGTGAGCTAAATTTTGATGGAATACGGATTTCGACAATGGAATCCCGAAGTATCAACTCAATCAAAATGGTGAAATTCTTTAATAATTCTCAAATTCGCGAAAAACATCCTGAAAAGAATAATTTAATCCGTGCCCAAAAAGCACAGGATTATGATACCGAATTAAACTCCTTAAAAATTCTCTTAGAAGAATTACAAAAATCCTAAGATCCCTCTTCAGAGATAAATGAAAGCGTAAAAGCTTCTAACACCCCAGCTGATAGTGGCCCGTCCACATCGCACGCAAATCAAACTGGCAAAAAACGTACCTTTACTGACAGTGATGGATTTACTTCACCAAGAAATTCGCTAAAAGGACCACCAACAGCTTCAACTCATAATTAAATTAAACAGTCTAATAAATTCGCTGATTTAGCAGAAGATGACTGCATGGATGATGAAGATCCTGTTCAAACTCCTTATCAATTAAAAGTTAACATCCCGCCCATAGTTTTGGATGATTTCACAGGCAATTGGGAAACATAAAAGATGAAATGGAAAAGAATAATATCACTAATTACCGCGGCAATATGAAAAGCGGATCTCTTATTATTCGACTCTACGAAATTGATCACTATCGGTTCATGACAAAATATTTCTAAACAATAGGCATGCAATTTCATAGCTTTAAGCTAAATTCTGAAAACCCTCTAAAAGTAGTTGTTAAAAAACTCCCAAACAACACAAACCCGGAACTTATTCAGAAAGAATTAGTCAGCAAAAATATTCTAGCTTTATAAGTTCGACAGCTTACCTCGGTAAGAAATGGTCAATTAGTTAACATCTCTATCTTCCAAGTGGGCCTTAAAAGTCTATAGAAGGAAAGAAAGTTTACAGAGTTAAAACACTTCGAGGACTAGAAGTCGCAATCGAGACTTACCGATCTAAACCGGGGCTCGTGCAATGCCATAAGTGCCAAAGGTACGGGCACTCACGGGATCACTGTAACTACAAATGTAGGTGCTTAAATGGCGCGCAATTTCGTGAAACTTACACTTGCCCTCAGAAGAAAGAGGATGGAAAACCGGTAATGTGTGCCCTCTGTGGAGAAGGACATGCATCGTCTGCAGTAAGCACCCGAAAAACATCAAAAAAAGCTATAGAAGCAGCTAAAAATAAAAGAGAAGCCCAAAATTCAGGGAATCAAAATAAATGTAACTTCAGTAATGAAGAATACCTCCTCCCTACATAAAAATGGTGAACAAAATCATACGGAAATCAACTCAGTTTGGTTTCGAAAGAAACCACAAGAAGATCCCAAAGATAATGAACTTTCTTTATTTGGATTGATCAAAATACACCTTAACAAAGCTAAAGAATTCCTAAATAACTTCAAATCTGCAAAATCCATAATGGAAGTTAGAAGTCGGCATAGCTGCCGTAGATTGTTTCTCAAACATAAGCTTAGATTTCTAAACTATGTTTGTCGCAAATATAAATTAATGTTTCTACATGCAAACTGCGGTTTGCACTTATCCTTATCACTATGTAAATACTCATACTTGTGATGCTAAACGTCGTCGTACATATTTACTTTTATTTCACTTTAGCCTTGGCTGCGATGAAGTCCCACCCATAAGTTCACATTTCTCATTTATCATCAATTAAATATCATCGACTACGAACTTTTAGTATTTTTTCAATAAACTTTGAACTAATATTTAATGGAAAATACTATTAATTACTGTTATTATGAATTTAATGAATTTGATCCATTTTTCGTATCACTACTGCAAACTCGGAACCAGCCAACCAGATATGCTCTGCCTCCATTACTTTCATCGCATCGACTCGAACTTTACTTGATTTAAAAATTGAAATTTCATGATGATTCATTTGTATTTTCGCCTCTGTGCGTTGGTGTATTAGTTAATATACCTTATTTTTTATACCAAAGCAATGTTACTTTGTTACAAATTTCAATATACTGGTTAAAACTCTCTGTAGTTGTATACCAGAATGCAAGACACGATACTCGATACTCATCTCAGTTGTATTTGTAGCTGTTTAAAGCGAACTGCTGTTTGTTTACTTAATGCTGTTATTAACTGTAGCGATTTCGCTGTGAGATAGAATTAGTTTATCTGTTTTGAATGAGTTTTGCTAAACGTTTGAGATATTGTGATATTGTGCGAATATCTCTGAAGAAATATTTCAGCATTTTGATTTATTTCTTGTGGAAAGAATAAATTTTTGTTAACTTTTTAACGAATTGTGCATTCAATGCATAACGAACCCATGCGCACGCAGCAATACTTTATACTTTTTGAAATCTTGGTAATGAAAATTATTTATTTTTTTGGTGAAATATCTTAATAAAGTATGTGTTTCAGATTTTAAATTATATTTTATTTTAGAATTTTTTAGTAAAGTCACCGCCCTCTCCAAAAAAACATAAGATAAGTTTGTAATGTTTGATATATCCAACTCGGATTTTAAAAATTGTGCCGAATAACGTCTTAGCGACATCAATATGGATTTCTTTTTATCTCAATGAAGAAGGGAGTATTTACTGAAATTTTACGCGGATTGTATTTTTAACCTAAAAAATGAGTAACAGTAACTAAAATTTTATCCTGGTCAGGCAATAAGGGATTCCCCCCCCAATAGTCTTTGAAACTTATTTAAGGACATCAACGCGAGCGAAGCCGTGGGTAGTATTTTAATAACAGCCTGCTCTCTGTGTATTATATCTCCAAGAAACTTTGTTTTGTCGCCTTTAGTTTTGTCGCCAATTTAAGCTAAACTTTCTTCAATAGAAAACTACTTATTACGACAACCCATTTTTGCTTCCATCTCTTAATACTTAATTCCAGTCATTTGGTTTTAAAATATCGAAGGCAAGTTGGTTAATTTTTGCTTAATAGTTTGTTTTCACTACAGTATTTAACTTTAATTTTATGGATTATTTCTTTTAATCTTCTTATGATTTTTTAAATTTGTTCTTGAATCTACTTTTGTTTTTGAAATGAAAAGAGAGTGTAGGAGATATGTCTTCTAGAGTAAGCATCTCGTTTAGATTAATTGTGTTCTTAATAAAAAAAAATTTTAATCTTAAAGATTATTTGCTTTTTAACATAATTCTTTTGGTTTTGTGACTAATATTTTGATTGAGTATCAATTAGTGATTTGAATCTAGCAAATAATTTGATGCTTACTTGGAAGTAAGATGAAACACTCTCTCTTATTTTAGTTACTGTTAATTGATGGTAGATTGGTTTATCCCCTTGATAAGTCGATTAATCTGCTATCAATAACAGTAGCTGGTTTTTCAATACTTAAAAAGTTTACTTTTGATTTTGGCATTTTTGCGATTTAGTTTTTCCTTTACTGTGTTCAAAGCAAGGAGGACTGTAAATTATAAAAAAAAATTTTTAATTCTAAAAAATATCTTTTCAATGATGTTTTTAAATTAAATTTCCGTTGCTTGGAGATGTAATATGGAGAGTTTTCTTTTTATAATTTTTAGTGAAGTATATATATAAAATATAAAAATACGATGGCTTTGCTCTACGCGAACAGGCAACTCCTAATTAACTTTCTGGAATTTCAGGATCTTCCCCGTAGACCAGTACTTTTAAGAACACGCTGGCATGTTATGTAACCGTCACTTAAATAGCTCTAAGCGCCATTTTTCTTTAGACCGCTGACGTTGCTATTTAGAATTCTCGCTGCTTGGTCTCTTTTTCCTTGTCTTTGTTCAATTATGACTCAAAATCATTAAATTGGATATTACCTAATTTAAATCACTACGGATACGTAATTTGGTGTTCTTCAATTAAAGAAAAATGATTGGCCATTTGAATTGAATGAAGACATGAAGCGTTAAATTCTTCAGTCTCATCTGTTTTCTACCTTCCTCTCTGCCATCCCGACGGTGTTTCGAAAACATATATATATATATATATATATATATATACTTATATTCTTCTGTTCGTCCATTATCCTTTTGTGGATTTTATTTCCAAAATAGGGACTTAAAAACATTGTGTTCCGAAGACTAAAATGGCATCCTATTTGGAAATTCTTGAATTGTAAAACACCTTAAGACATGGTCATGTCCCGATAGAAAACATTCAGCAGTCGTTCATTTATATTAAATACCTAAGTATACTGCCTCATTTATGTTCATTTTCGGAAAGCTTAAAAAGCGTGTAAAATCGTCGTTCAGATTTTTATTGTCTTTAAAATAATTCTTACGTGAATAAACTCAAAACAGAAATGAACATTAAAAGGGGAATTGACTTTTTCTCTCCTCAAGAGATCACCTATTTTCAAGCGTCCTGAATTTGGGATACATGCAATCCATTATGCCGGCTAGTGATAATAAAATGAAAATAACCAAAATACATTTACGGCCACTTAGGACACGCAATGTACCATCTTCTCTTCATCTCTCCGCGAAAAATGAAATAGAAAATGGCAAAACAAAATTCTGTTACTCCCAAGTCACCCACTGAGTGGTAAACCAGAAAGCGAAAGAAATACCAGACCGCATAAATCACAAGCATCGTCAAAATAAAGGATGTTGAGTAAACACGAAATGCAAAAATGATAAGACCGTTGAGTATTTTAAAGATTGAAGCTGCCTCCCTCCAAGTCTTTGTTCTGTTGGTCTATTATTTTTAGAGAAAATTCTTTTTTATCTTATTATCCGCGATGGATCTTCAAGTCGTTAATTGAATGCGTCCTGTGACTTCTTTTATTACGTTTTTGTTTTGTGAAAGGCAATAAAAATTGGAGAAGATATGGTTAACTTTTCGAGTAAGCAGTTTTCAGAGTATAGTTGCTTAGATGGGTAAAAAATCAAATAAAAATAGTGGGATTTTTTTTTAACCTTATCTTTGTACACGCACATACAAACTGGCATATTTCTGCTATTTTATTATTTCTGTGTGTTTCGTCAGTGGCTGAAGGTTAAAAGATTTCCATAATTTTATTTATCCGCCACCGCCACTTCTTCCATTTGCTATTTTATGTCGTCTTCGGCAATGATTTTCTCTGTTTCTCTTTTTTATTTTTGCTTTCTTCCCCTCGCCTATTCCTAAACTGATGGCGTGTTCATTTAATGAAAACCTTTCCAGAGTTAAAACACAGAATAAAATTTGCATGTTGATTTTAGCCATTTTCGTTCCCTCCCCTGGTGGTATTGAGGAGAAGATGGGCTTAACTGTGTTGAAAGTTCTTGGTGGAAGGAATTCCTAAGGACTTTTTCTTTATCCTGGTAAGAAATTTCTTTTTATCTTTTCCTCATCTTGCCGTGAGATGGACAAATATTGATTTAGGGTTCCCCTAAAAGAAATATAGATGGCAGAGTCCACCGCTACTTTTGCTGATGGAAAAATACCACGTGTGTTCTATTATTTGTGGTTCTTTTTACAGTTGAGGTGCTTCTGAAAACAAAAGTTAAATTGAAATGAATTCTTTTCGTGAGTCACGGTCTTTTGTTTACTTTCTTTTAACCTTTGTCTGTTGACTTAGCCTTATGCAAATGTATTGATAGCCGTTTATGATAATGGAAGTGGCGAGCTATTTTTTTTGGGGGGGGGGAAGGACGATGACTGGTTACTTTCCAAATGAAAGAAAGCTGTAAAGCTATTAAACGTATGGTTTTTATTAAAGGGTTCTTGCTGATTCTTAGATTGGATCCACTGCCGTGAAATGTAACTCAAATAAATTAAAAACTTGATGTAACTGAGATTTACAAAAGGGTAAGATATACAGTGTCCTTTATTATAATTGTACCATTCTTCTCTTCAGACTCTTGTTTTTTGAAGGCCCAATTTTTTGCATGTACTCCTCCGTAAGTGAATGTCTTCTCCAATCTGTAATGCAATAATTGCTCTTGGGACTACGTTTATCACTTTGCCGTAGCTGTTTTTTCATAATGCTACGCTGATCTGTTCAAGGTGTCTCCGCCACTTCATCATTCGCATTATTTGGGTGTCATTTAAGAGCTAGATGATATGATGATGCGTGCATTGGTATTATGTGCATACTTTGTTTTTATATGTGAGTTAATGCCGACATCACCTCGTGAGTGTTCTCTGCAATGTGGTGCCTGTGTTGCTAAGTGGAAATTTGCATGCAAAGATCGGTGTTACCGTGTCATGTTGTATGCTGAGCGGCAGACAAATACTGAAGTTACCATGCTGATGCTATGTGTACGATGGCGGCCAAAGATCGTTGTTACCAAATGTTGAGATGTGTAGAGTTGTCGGCCTCTTTACGGCAAAGTTTACAAAGGGCGGTGTTATCAAATTGGTATCATCTGCAAAGCTGATGGATGGCACTTCATATGTATACCAGGCTTTCAAGTTTCTTCTAGTAAATAATTTAATGAGTTAAATTAAGCCCTGCGATTATGGTAAAGCGCAAAGGAAATATATTTCTATAAGATGAATGCACTGAAATTTTATCCGATGTTCTGACTGAATTTGTGGATATCGGGGGTGGGAGGAGTTGAATAAAACTAGATATGTTCGGATGAAGATGTAAGTGATACAAAACTTTCGGACTCTTTCGATATAGATGTAAGAAGAAATCTATGAACCGTGAACAGAAACTTTCTTTTCATTATGTAGTTAACAAAGATGCAGTGTATTTATCATGTGTGCCATTTGTCATTTGATTTTTTCGATTTCGCTCGATATAAAGGATGATGTTCTTAAAACATGCTTATTGTTTTGAAGAGTAGAGGGGAATCTCGATATATTTGTATCATTTAAGAATTCTTTTTTCGATGAAAAAATTCTCTCCCCAAAGGGCGTTAGCCCAGAAGGGCTGCTAGTCTCCAAACGGCATTTTGCATCGGTTCACTAATGAATGTTCGTTTCACTTTCCAAATTGTTGCCAAAAAATATTAACTTTCTGTATTATATTTAAAGAAAATAAATAATGAAGAATCTGCATGAATGTATGTATGTTTCTCGTATTGTGAAAAAACGACGACACCTAGAGGTATCAAATTTGGCATAACGTAGTCCTCCATCCGAACATGGGTAATTGGAAACCGACTTTTCAATTTTTAATTTGTTTTATTATCTATTTCATATTTTGTAAAATTTTAACGAATTTTTTTGTTAACAAACTCAACGATTGATTGACAATACTGTATGGCATAAAACATCTTTATATCCAGGGTGCGAGATTGCCTATCGGAAATTCTAAAGATATACTGTTTTTAAGTATTTTGTGATTTTGCTGTTGAATCGAATTTTATGTGGCGTTACGTGCTAAGAACATGATATTTAATAAATAAAGTAAACGAACAAACATTAATAATAAAAAGACAGAAGCTTTGTTAAACCGTCTTAGTAGGAAAACTGAACACTGATATTATGAACTAAGAAAAGACTGAAAAAACACAAAAGCTGTATCAACACTCAATATTGCATCGGGAATTCTAAACGTATGCTACTTCTTAAATTTTTGTAATTTTGCTGTTGAATTGTAGGTGGCATAAGTGCGAAGAAAATAATGCTTATAATAATAACAATAATAAACATATAGTTCACCGACACTAATAGAAAAGAATTATGTATTATAAGCCAACTATTCTGAGCTTACTGAGTAATTATTTTATTTTACGCTCATAAGAAATGTCTTACTAGAGAGGTTTTCTAATCTTGAACTTTCAGTTTTTCTGAGAATAATGTGCATGAATATACTCATCTAAAAAAAAAAAATCTGAAATGTTTCAGATTTTAAATTACGTCCAAAGGGACGTTTATTTAACATTCTGTGTGTTACCTTTATTTGTTAAATACCATGTTCTTCGCACTTAAACCATAAAATTCAGTTCAACAGCAATATCGCAAAATAATTTTAAATTGAACATATCTTTAGAAATTTCGGTAAGTCTCGTGCGCTGGAGATAAAAAT